>ML357151.1:0-42762 GCA_005239505.1 Nicotiana paniculata | reverse complement strand
AGGGTATTTTCTTCATTCAAATGATTTCAAAAAAATAACTTCCTCTTTTCTCGCTGATTTCCTCATTGGTTTAGAAACTAAAAATTTATTTTATGTTATATAAATGAGACTCCTTGGGCGTCTTTATTGCATTAGTTGCGGACATTATGTTTTGGGTAGTACATGGATTTTGTTGTGCAAAGTGAGATGAAAATATGTGGGCACAAGGTGCCATGTGTTCTAAGGGTTTGGAAATTGAGATTTATGATATGAGACACCGAGGATTGAGATGGTCGGGATTGTGTATTAGAAATGGTACAATTGATTGAGTTAACATCGCTTTCTTCATTTGAGCACATTTTACTTGTTTGTGTTCCAGCCATGTTGGTGTTAATTTACTTGGTTATCTTTCATTACCATCCATGTTTTCCTTTTATTGTCTCTACTGTTTGTAGTTTGATCTCTCCCTGTTATTGACATTACTTTGTTATCTTTAACTTGGTAGTTTATTATCATATCATGTTCAATCTATTTGACCAGTAGGTGTCTTGACTGTTCCTCGTCACCGCTACACCGAGGTTAGTCTTGATACTTACTGGGCACAGCTGTGGTGTGCTCATACTACACTTCTGTACATTTTTGTACAGATCCAGGTATTTGATCGTTAGTAGCTGTGCGGATCGTTGCTGTGGAGACTCATGGTAAACCTGTTGTTTTGATCGCAGGTCTCGGAGTCACCTTCTATTGTACTTACTTCTATTGTTTCCTTTTGTTCTGGAACAGTGATGTATTCATTTTGTACAACCACTCATAGAAAGTCTTATGACTTGTTTACTACCGATTTTGGTATTACAAATTGTTTAGAGATTTCTATTTCAGAATTGTTCGAAGTTAGTAAATATAGTCGTTATTTCTGTTAATATTAGGCTTACCTAGTCTTAGAGACTAGGCGCCATCACGACTCCTTCGGAGGGATTTTGGGTCGTGATAGTTAATTCGAGCGATGTCGAATGCGAGTTGATTTGAGCGAGGTCGAATGCGAGTTGATTCGAGCAAGGTCAAATGTGATTTAATTCGAGTGAGGTCGAGTGTTACTCTTAATTAATTCGAATGAGGTCGAATGTGAGTTGATTCGAGCGAGGTCGAATGTGAGTTAATTCAAGCGAGGTCGAATGTTACTCTTAATTAATTCGAACGAGGTCCAATGTGATTAATTCGATCGAGGTCAAATGTGAGTTAATTCGAGCGAGTTCGAATGTTACTCTTAATTAATTTGAACGAGGTCGAATGTGATTTAATTCAAGCGAGGTCAAATGTGATTTAATTCGAGCGAGGTCGAACGTGAGTTAATTCGAGCGAGGTCGAATGTTACTCTTAATTAATTCTAACGAGGTCGAATATAAGTGTCTTAATTGGTGCAGTGTTAAACTTGGTGGAGACAGGCGAACATCATGTACTTGCATGCTTTACTTACTTTTTATATATATATATATATATATATATATTGGAGAAGTTTACATGTTTTTCGGGCTGGTATTCCACTCCCAGTCTATCTAATCCCTTCATTGGTCAACCTGGAGAAGTATTTGAAGAGTCGAGCAATGAACTTGTGTTATCGCCTGCTCGCGCTTAACTTCGAAATGTCCTTTTCATCGCCTCGTTAAAAACCTCCCCGAGAAAACCCAATTGGGCCAAAACTCAGGTGAGGGAAAAAGAGTACGGCTCGGAGAACATCTTTCCTTAGAAGTTGAAGTACTTGAGGTGGCGATGTTCTAATTGTTTGGTAGTAGTTTGCCTTCCATCGTTTCCAGTTGGAACGACCCTTTACTTGTTGTCGTCTTAATTTTGTAGGGGCCGTCCCAATTAGTTCCTAGCTTTCCTTCCCCTGGATCCTTGCTTGCCTGTGTTTTGGCTTTGAGTATGTAGTCCCCGACTTTAAGCGGTCTGACCTTGGATTTTTTGTTGTAGTATCGCTGCCTTTTGTTTCTCGGCGATCATCCTTATATAAACCATGTCTCTACGTTCTTCGGCCTCATCGAGGTCCTGCCTCCTGCTTTCTTCGTTTCCCAGCCCGCTCTCATATGAGCACCTTAGACTTGGTTCTCCGACCTCGACCGATATTACTGCATCTGTCCCATAGACCAGTGAGTAAGGTGTTTCTCCTGTGCTTGTTTTTGGTCTTGTGCAGTATGTCCATAGCACTTTCGGCAGAAACTCCGGCCATAGTCCCTTGGCGTTCTCGAGCTTTTTCTTCATGATATTAAATATTTATTTGTTGGAGGATTCCGCTTGCCCATTGCCCGCAGGATGGTATGTCATGGAGAGTATTCTTTTGATGTGCCATTTCTCAAAAAAATAGCGATCTTTTTTCCAGTGAACTGAGGCCCGTTGTCACAACTGATTTCTTTGGGGAGACCGAAACAACACATGATATTCCTCCATATGAAGGAGATCACTTTTTGTTTGCATATTTGGGCGAATGCACCTGCTTCCACCCACTTGGAAAAATAGTTAGTTAAAACTAAAGGAAATCGTACATTACCTCGTCCTGCTGGAAAGGTCCAACGATGCCCATTCCCGATTTTATGAAAGGCCAAGGCGAGATGACTGAGTGGAGGTGCTCGCCCGCTTGGTGGATCATGGGAGCGTATCTTTGGCACTGTTCGCATTTTTTTACGAGGTCGGCGACCTCTTTTTTCGTTATAGCCAAGTAGTAGCCTGCTCGTATGAGGCATCTGACGAGGGCCCAATTTTCGGTATGAGCTTCGCAGTGACCTTCGTGGACTTCTTCTAGAACACATCGTGTCTGGTTTGGGCCTAAGCATTTCGCTAGGGGGCCGCCATACGTTCTTTTGTACAGATCGTTGTTTATGACGTTGTACCTAGCTGGCTGCATTCAAAGCTTTTTGGCTTCTTTTTATCGTCTGAAAGTACGTCGTCCTGCAAATATGTGATAATACGGTTCCGCCAGTCCCAAGTTAGGTTTATAGTTTGTACCACAATTTGATCGATCGATGAGTGGAGGAGAGTGACCATGTTCCCTTCGCTGGTTATGCTTTTAGTGGCTGCTGCTAGTTTGGCGAGGTCATTTGCTTCAATATTTTGCGCTCGTGGGATTTGGTCGAGCTGGCACTCATAGAACTCGGGCAATAACTTGCAGATCTCGGCCTGATATTTTTGTGATCTTTGTTCTTTTATTTGGAAATTCCCTAACACTTGATTGATGACGAGGTAAGAGTTGCAACATAGGAAAGTTGCTTCGCTCCGTACTTGAGAGCTAACTTCAGTCCTGCAATCACGGCCTCATACTCGGCGTCATTGTTAGTCATATTAGGATATCTTATGGACCGGCGAATTACTTCGCCTGTTGGGACCTCAAGCACGAGTCCCAGTCTAGATCCCGACGCGTTAGAGGCGCCATCGGTATACAAAACCCATAGGTCGTGTATTTTGGGGGAAGTACGAGCGACTTCCTGTTCGACTTCGGGCGCTATTTTTGTGTTGAAATCATCGACGAAATCGGCGAGTACTTGCGACTTTATCATCGTTCACGGCTGGTAAGTTTTATCATGCTCACTCAATTTGATGGATCATTTGGCCAATTTGATCGAAAACTCGGGTTTATGCAGAATTGTCCTTAGAGGAAAGGTTGTGACGACCGAGATGGGGTGGCACTGAAAGTAGGGCCTAAGCTTTCGTGAAGCTACGACCAAATCCAGTGCCAGTTTTTCGAGGTGTGGGTACCTCATCTCTTGTGCGTCAACCAAGGTCTTGCTAATGTAATAGATGGGAGATTGCGTACCATTGTTTTCTCGGAGCAAGACCGCACTTACCACCACATTGGACACAACAAAGTAAATAAGGAGATGTTCTCCAGGTTCCGCCTTAGCAAGCAGTGGGGGTGAAGATAGGTACACCTTTAGTTCCTTCAAGGCAGTAGTTCTATTGGAGTCCATTATCTTTCTTGAGTACGCCGAAAACTTTATGGCACATGTTTGGAGGACCGTGAGATTAATCTCGATAGGGCGGCTATACGGCCGGTCAGTTTCTGTACCTGCTTCTTACTGGTTAAGTTCTCTGTATTCCTTCTATAGATTTCATTTGGTCGAGGTTGACCTCAATGACTCGTCGTGATACTAAGAAATCGAGGAACTTTCTTGAGGTTATGCCGAAGGCGCACTTTTCGGGATTCAATTTCATACCATATCGTCTGTGTGTATCAAAGGCCTCTTTCAAGTGGTCGATGTGATATTCTTTCCTTTTTGACTTGACCAACATGTCGTCAATGTAGACTTCCATGATTTTGCCGAGCTGGTCTTTGGACATTTTGTCACCAACCTTTGATACGTTGCTCCTGCGTATTTCAATTCGAACAACATCATTCTATAGCAGTACGTCCCCTGGTGGGTGATGAAAATGGTCTTTTACTGGTCTTCTTCCTCCATGAGGATCTGGTTGTAGCCCGAGTAAACGTGTAAGAAGCTTAGTAGCTCGTGCCTAGCCATCGCATGAATGAGCTGGTCAATATGGGGCAGTGGTTATTAGTCTTTCGGGAATGCTTTGTCCAGATCCGTGAAGTCCACACACATCCGCCATTTCCCGTTCTTCTTTTTTACCATTTGGCGACCCATTATGGGTATTTTGATTCCCTGATAGAGCCGTTTTCCAGCAATTTTTCGACCTCCTCGCGGACAACGTCATTTATTGCGGAATAAATTTCCCCTTAACTTGCAGTACTGGAGGGTAAAATGGGTCGACGTTCAATTTGTGTGTCGCTATCTCTTTCTGGATGCCCGGCATATCTGCATGGGAAAAAGCAAACAAGTCTGCATTGTCAACTAAAAATTGGTGGAATTTACCTAGTTCTTGAAGCCTGTGTCCAATATAGGCCTTTTTGATGTGGTCATCTTTGTCGAGTTGTACGGGGTCGAGATCCTCTACGGTTGATTTCGTGGCCTCTATTATTTCGGGGTCCCTGATGACATTTTCCCCTTCATCACCACCCGACCTCGACCCTGTAATTGTTATGCCTCGTCGGCTTTGCCCTTCAATTGTTGGGTGTATGTGCAGTCTTGGGAGATGCAATAGCATTCTCGGGCAGTGCATTGCTCTCCTCGGATGCTGAATACTCCCCACGGGGTGGGAAATTTGATGACTTGATATAAGCTGGAGGGGATGGCTTTCATGGAGTGTATCCAAGGCCAGCCTATGATGGAGTTGTACGCCATATCTTGATCCAATGTGGAACATGGTTTCCAATGTGACACCGCTGGCCAGGACAGGTAGCGTGATTTCTCCAGACATCCGCTCTACTGCATTGTTAAAACCCGTCAGTGTGATGCAGCGTGGCACTATCCTATCTTCGAGCTTCATTTGTGCGAGAACTCGAGGATGGATAATGCACGCACCGCTCCCATCATCGACCATAATACATTTTACATCAGTATCTAAGATACGTAAAGTAATAACAAGTGCGTCATAGTGAGGAAATACCAAACCGTGGGTATCTGACTTATCGAAGATGATACTCTCTTCGAGTTCGTCATACCGTCCATGAGTGATTGACCGTTTCAGCTTGTGGGTGGTTGTGAATTTTACGATGTTGATTGACGCGTCGTCGCCTCCTTCGATGATCATTTGGATGGTTCGAGCTGGGGAGGGCGGTTTTGGTGGACTCTGATGTTGTTCGCATCCTCGAGCAAAGTTTGCCCTTCCTCGGTTGCTCAAAAGTTATTTCAGATGTCCTTGGTTAAGCATGTTCGCGACCTCTTGCCTTAGAGAGATACAGTCCTCGGTTTTGTGACCCCATTCCTGGTGGAATTCGCAGAGGGCATTTGACTTTCTGGTGTTTGGGTCGGACCTCATCTTCTGCGGCCATTTCACTTTTGGGCCGAGCTTCTCCAGGGCGTAGATTATTTCTGAGGGAGAAACACAGAAATTGTGAGCAGATAGTAGTGGCGGCATACCTATTTCATTTCGGTGAGTCCTTGTTTGCGGCCTAGATGGGCCTTCGCCATGACGGGGAGGCGGTATGATAGAGGCACTGATATATGGTTGATGCCTTTCACGGTTGGGGCACAAGCCTGCATGGTCCCTTCTATTGTCATTTCTCCGGTCTTTCCTGGATTCCATTTGGATTGAGGTCAACCGTTGAGTTGGCCCATTGAGGTTGTCCTCGTCAGCTCGTACTTCGGCGCAGTAGGCATTGTGTATCTCGTCCCAAGTGGTTAGGGGGTATTTCATGAGTCGGCTTAGCAAGTTTTTGGTTGCCCTCGAACCGCTCATGTTTAACTCGTTCCGGAAAGCCGTTATTGCCATTCTTTCTGACACATTTGGTAGAGTCATCCTCACACGATTGAATCGGGCGAGGAAATCTTTTAGTCCTTCACCGGGTGATTGTTTAATGAAAAATATGTCATTCAGCCTCGCCTCTGGTTTCTTAGCCCCGGCATGGGCAGTGAGAAATTTGTCGGCCATTTCCCCGAATGTCACTATGGAGCGACCATGTAGCTGTGAGTACCAAGTTAGTGCTCCTTTGGTGAGGGTTTCACCAAACTTATTCAGCAATATGGAAGACACTCGTTCTTTGGCGAGGTCGTTGCCTTTTACTGCGGTGACATAATGGGTCACATGATCCTCAGAGTACGTCGTACAGGCGTACTGCTTGAGGGAGGCGTTTGGCATCACGTCCTCAGCATCTGTTCCAGTGACCTCGTTGATGGTGTTTAAGAGGTTAGTAGTAAGACTGGCTACTGCTTTCATTCTTTCCTCTCCATTACCTGCCATGTTAAACTATGCACGCAAGAAAATGCAAGGTTTTGTGTTGTTTTCTTTTGGATCTGAGAGAAACTAATACTTTGATTAGGAAATCCCCACAGACGGTGCCAAATTATTTGGCCAAGAAATGTAATCTTTGGTTAAACTAATTAATCAATTATTAAAGAGAGTTAATCCTAGTTAGAGTTAATAACTTCAAATCTTGGATTGACAGTGTGAAAGGTATGAGCAGTGATGAAATGGAACTAATGTGCTAGCAATAAACATGTCAAATGTGATAATATGCAAGAAGTATCAAGTATTAAATAATATTAAATGGCAATAAATATAAATAAGGAGGAAGATTTACAAATGTTGAATAAGGTGAATGATTCCTTCCTCTGACAATGATGAATGACAAGAATACAAGGGAATATTGTGCACTTTCACGGATATGACGAAAATGACAATAGATAATCCAAAAAGGTCGCATCTCTTCCGAAAGTTGTTCTTTGTATTTATCTTGAGAGCTTACTTTTCAGAAGTGTTCTTATCATATAGAATATTACATGCCTTTTTCCCTATCTCTCTTACTATTTATAAGGGATATTCCCAAAGAACCCTAAAAAGTACAAACAGAGAGAATATTCAACAAAATATTCCCTCTGAGGATCCCAATGCAAAATTAGTCGTTGTTTCTATCTATGTTGCTCGTCCTCGGTCGTGATAGACCACTCGGTGGTTCGCCCTATTGATCACTGATCGACCTCGGCCAAACTAAGCCCTTTGGTTTGCAAATCACTCATAATAATCATCTCCATGTTCCGAGTTTCCTCGGTCCAATTTTAACCCATACAATACAAAGGGACAAAGACTTTGTAAAGGGTCAATTGACCATTCTTTATGAAAAAAATTACATTGTATATATAGATAAAATATCAGATTTTAAAGGTACATAAAGTATATTGAACACCTTTTGCATGTCGGAAAATACTTTTTACTTCTTTCAAGTTTTAATATCCTTGAGAAAATTTCTAGCTTCGCCACTGATTTATACAGACCATCTTGGAAGATTAAATTAAGATTTCTCTGTTCTTAATTATAAAATTTTGGTTTAAGTTTTGAAGCGAAGAATCTTTTAGTAGTAATAGAAATTTGAATTAGTCAGGCTAGTAATAGAAATTTGAATTGTATTTTGAAAAATACAATACTGTTGGTAAAATATTTAGTTGCATACCAGCTAAGTACTAATTGATAATTGCAAGGGAAACATCTTTCTATGACACCATCGCCGACAATGTCACGAGTACACCCCTTTTCTTTTTCTTTTTTTTTTTAAGAATATTTTTCAATCGCATTTGTTTATTGTGAATCCGTTCGGTATATATGCCTCCACTCGGGCCTCAAAAAATCAGAAAAATATTGGAGTGATGTCCAAGCCCGTGGTCGCAATGCCGCCTCCACACAAGCCCTCGTGAATATCAGGACTTATGATTTTGGTAAAAATGGTGTTGCGATTAGTTATAGTAAGATTTCCCAATCAAATATTCTGGATGTAGTATGTCTCAATTAAATGATACCTATTGTGATGCAAAGAGAACTTGGAATTTAATTTCCGTGAGGTTATAGTTTCTACAAGATGAAAAGAAGCAGTATGAAAAGCACATATAAATTGGGAAAGTAATAACTCCAAAATCAAGCTTTAACAACAACCATAAGAACAATAACAACCCCAAAAGTTCTCTGCAGGTACTTTACCTATCAGGTACTTTGGTTTGTCACTGTCATCAAAGAAATGGTGCAAAATGGATTGCCATCAACTAATTGGTAAGATCAGAAATAGGATAACAAATGCCTACTCAAGGAAGTTGTCCTATGCAGGGAGATTACATGTTATAAATGTTGTGTTGTTCTCTATATACAACTTTTGGGGGTTGTTTTCATTCTACCTCAGATGTACTCAAAGAGGTGGATCAAAAGTGTAGGAACTATCTCTAGGGGCTCCGAGGAACACAAAAAGCTGGCTCTAGTTGCATGGGAGAAAGCGTGTGTACCAAAAAAGCATGGAGGACTCAACATAAAGAGTTGCAGGATGTGGAACAATAACTAATATTAAACTTTGACTTCAAACTATTGAAATGGACTATATGTATGAATTCTGATCGTTTATGTCACTACATTTAAGCACTTTTTCATGTTTGCATCTGCAAAAAAAGTCATAAATATTGCAGCGCTTATGTAGTGGCAATCAGTGGTGCTAGGAGTGTTCAAACTTTAAAGAAAGTCAATAATCTTTTTATTGAATGAGTGCACCGAATATTTAAATCAAACTATGCAATATTTAGCTAAACTATCAAAATACTTGTGAGAGAACTACCATTTTATAAGTCAGAACTATCATTAAAAATTATAATAAAAAAATTTCTATTAATAAAAGTAAGCATAAAACTAAACGAAAAGAGAGTGGATCGGCTTGTAGTCTGCATAGATCTTTTTTTTAAAGGAAATTTGTAGTTTTGACTTTTAAATTATGTAGATGTTTTTACTAAACAACTATTAATTAAAAAACTACTTTTAAGATTGACTACTTATTTTCACATAAATTTTAAGTTCTTAGAGTTATTTACTAGAGAGTTTGTAGATTGAAAAAGAGAGTCAAACAGACCAATGCGCTCCTGTGTAGTTTTGAAAACAAAATAGGCAAAAGGATTTGAACACCCTTAAGACTCTTGGCTACCTCTCTCAATTATATCCGGAGTGTTCAAAATAGTGGAAATGGTACCAAGTAGCTACTTTTAATCATGCAATTTAAAATATATCTCAATGTTCTGGCAAATACCACATATGATCGAGAAAATAGTACCTATAATCACATGAAAATCATGAAAGTCAGTTGCTAAGAGGAACGAGGTAGCATTGGAGTAAGTTACAATTTACATTGAAGAAGAACTTGAAGACTAGGCGTCAAAGAAAAGAAAGGGGTTCTTTCTCTAGTAGTGGACTCCTGGCGACTAGCTTCTCAAGTGGGCGGCTTGGTAAGCAAGCTATCTTCAGCATCGGTAAAATCCCTATCAATAANCTACCTCCTCTCCTTATGTTATGGTAGATTTTGAATCCCTATTGGATTTCTTACTCCAGAAAAAAGAGAGAAATCAACAATAATGCGCACACGTGAAAAGGCTTACCTCGCAGGCTGACTCTTCCTCCAACTCTATCGAAGGAGAAAAAAAGCTAGGACTACGACTTGCTTTCCTTTCCCTTCCTAGACAGCGAATCGAAATCTGAGTCTGTCTGAAAGTGAGTGAATCTCGGGGAGAGGCACGAACTTAAGGAGCTAACTTAAGCTTGGTCGATAGTCGTTGCGGTCCATAAACATCAAAGTTTAAACTTCAGGATATCGTATCCTAAAGTTCGAAAATTGTGTTCAGAAATTCGGATCTTTTGTCCTGAATTTTAAATTAGCAGTTTAGAAATCTAGGACACTTAGTCCTGAATTTCAAATTAGCAATTTAAAAATTCAGGACACTAAGTCCTAAATTTCAAATTAGTAGCTCAAAAATTTAGAATACAAAAAATCAGGATACTTAGCCCTGAAGTTTGAGTGAATTGGTTAATTTTTAAATATATTATAAATTATGATATATTTTAAATAACAGGCTTAAAAGTCACTACCGGTACAGTTTCGTACTAAACACGATTATAATTACAAAACACGATTAATGTTCCGTACTCAGCAGTTAATAGTAAATTAATAAACCTTATGTTGAAAAACACTTATAGTGATCTTAATAATTTGGTGCTTCACTAAAAAATAAACTCTAATTACTAATCATTAATTAAGAAATCTCATTTTTTTTTTGGTAATTTTTTTTATACATAATGATGGACGGAAACGTGAAATAGAATAACAAGATTAGAAATCGAACCTTTATTAACAAAGTGAAAGTTCAAGTAACCAACAAACCAACGGGTACTAAAATTCTCCAACGAAGCATTTGGGCGAAAAACACGTAATTTGGTGCATATGTAAATGCTTTATTGGAAGAGTGGCTGAATACATACGGAGACACTTTAAGTTGACACGATTATTCATTTAGACACCTAAACTCGAGAGTGTTCCTATTGAACACTTATACTATCCGAAACTTATTCCAATTAAGCACTTTTTTGACAATCAGCCAAACTTACAAAGTTTGTGCAATGCACTCGCTGCTGACGTGGCGAATGACGAATAAAAAAATGACATATATTATTTTGAGTAAAAAAAAGGAAAAACTACGGTGTTCTTCATTATTTTCATGTGTGTTCTTGTTCCAAGCACGATTTTAATCCAATTTTTTAAGAGAAACTCCTCCAAATTTGTTATAATTTCAGCTAAAGATTCCTCACGACGACCCAAAGACAACCCAAATATTAATTTCCCAAACTTTCATCAAATCAAGTAACCCATTTTAAACCTTCAAGCTTTTTAAAAACTCCATTAATGGTATTTCAATTTGAGATGAAGAACTCGGGCTCATTTCAGTTTTGATCAATAGGGGAGGTGCTCCTGGATAAGAGTGACGACTGGAGATGGGTGGGGTGAAGAGAAGGGTTCGGCCATGGGGGTTAGAGAGGAGGGTGGCGGAGGATTTGGTGGTGAGGATGGGGGACCTTAGCAGCGGCTAGTAGTGGAGAGAAATAAGAAAAAGAAGAAGTAGGAGGAAATAAATTAATGGTGGAGGCACAACAACGGTGAAAGTGGAGGAAGCGATAATGGAAATGGTGGTGGAGAGAAAGAAGAAAAAGAAGAAGAAAATAAAAAGAAAAAGAAATCTGTTTTTTGGGGTCTTCACGTGCCTATATTGGGTGAAACTCACTTTATGTGTCAACTCAGCAAGAAGTATTTAATTAAAATAAATTTCGGACAGTATAAGTGTTCCTTTAAATTTAAATATCTAAATGAATAATCATATGAACTTTAAGTGTCTTTGCATGTAATCGGCCAGGAGTGGTATACAAATTGGAGATCAATATTCATGGTCCAGACCCAAGTTGTCAATATCGAAAAGACGAAAAGGAGAAAAACGACTGGGCTCTACGTGTCGTTCGTTAATATGTTTTGTCAAAAGCCTTCCTATTTCAATGTTCTATTCTGCCCTGTCCTCTGCTTGTCTTCTACAAAAATCAACAATGTCAATGATATGAGGCATAAATAATACTCCTACTTAATATGTTTATGTAATATGTAGTGGCGGATTCAAAATTTTATTTAAGTGAGTTCAATTTTAAAAATACATAATTTTAATCATATAATAGTAGTTATCAAGTAAGTTTAAGTAAAATATTTATTTAAAATTTATGTATTTTAATCGTAATTTATATATATATATATACAATATTATTTTTTGGTGAAGCGGATTCAGTTGAACCTGCTTGCCATCACGTGTGACGTATTCATCTCGCAGACTGCGCATTGCTTTTAAAAATAATAGTCATGTTAAGATAATATTAGTATATAAAAAGAAGATATGCTAGCTAGTAATACTAGTTAGTTATCTTTTGATTTTTTGGTACATGACATCTGTTCTTTTTTTTTAATTGTTTAATAGGTTCATCCCTTATTTTAATAGGTAGAATTTGACAAAAACTGGAATATGCACAAGTTACATCAGAGTACTCCAAAGGAATTGGACAATTGGCACTCAACCCATGGGCCAACTCCTAATCCTGAAAGAATATAAAAATCTGGGACTCCTGAAATTAACCCTATTTTTAAGACTATTTTAATTTATCTCCACACAACTTATGGGAGTTCAATAGTTTGTTTGGCCAAACTTTCTTTTGGCCTAAAGTATTTCTTTTTGTCAAAGTGTTCTTTTTTTATAAAGTTAGGTGTTTGGCTAAGTTTTTTGAAGAAATTTTTTTTGAGTAGAAGTAGAATCAGTTTTTGAAAATCAGAAAAAAGTAGCTTCTTCCTAAAAGTACTTTTTAAAAAGAATTTTTGAGAAAAATACACTTAGAAGTACCTTTTAACAACTTGGCCAAACACTAATTTCTGATCAAAAGTGCTTTTCAAATTGATTAGCCAAACGCAAGCTGCTTCTCACCAAAAGTACTTTTTTAAAAGCACTTTTACAAAGAACACTTTTCAAAACAAACGGTTTTTTTCAACTTGGTTAAACAAGCTATAAACAGAAAGAAAAAGAAAAAAAAATAGGGACATTTTCTGAACTCTCTTACACCACCCAACCACCACCAAATGAAAAACAGTCAAAAGAAAAGCCCAACAAGCAAAAGAGGCAAAAATACATAGGAGTTTTTAAAAAGGATTTTTTTCGTTTATATATAATATTTAAAATTTATTTATCAAAATTATCCTACTTTTATATATTACGGCCCTAAATAAGAATTACTTACAAATTATATACATTCCACCTTAAAAGACTTTCAATCTATTATTAGTGCCTTAAATTAGGGGATTTAATTACACCATATTCTTTTTTTTTTTTCCTCTCCTCCCCTCAATTTCCCTATTCTCTCCACCCAAAATTTCCGTAATTAAGAGCCAAAATTCGGGGGCAATGAAGCCACGCTTCATATGAAGATAATTCAGAACTTTAAATGCAATATCCTTTCTTGCCAAGTACGCATCTGAATGTTGAGTTTTCCATAGTTGGCATATCAACTATACCTTTTAATTGTAGAATTATTTTGTTTTGGTTAGTTGCCAGCATGGTTTTCCTTAAGAAATATAAATTGTTTATTTCTTTGCAGAATCCTTGCTTTTCTTAACTGACTTATCTTTTTCCTTTTCATCTAGTTCATACCAGAAATTCGAAAATTATTTGTGTTATCCTCCATGTCCTTTTCTAAAGCTTTTGTAATAGTGATGAATATCGCAAACAGGACATATATATCAATGATCTCTAAATTAGTCAGAGTTAAAGTGTAAATAGAACAGAGAGATGATAGATTATTATGGTACAACAAAATACAAATTTAAAAATAAATTTTGTAATAATTTAATACAAATTTATACATCTACAACATCATATAAACTAAAAGTAATTTTTATACAACTAATTATACAATATACAACTTATTTGTAACTTATCTACAACTTCCATACATACTAAAAATAAATTTCAGACAACTAACTATATTGTATACACTTATTTACAACTTATCTACAACTTTCATACATTATTTCTACCCAGTTAAATACAACTACAATATCATACAACTTAAATATAATTTTTATATAAATTTTATACAATATGTCTTTTGTATATGTGTATCTGATTTGTATATATTTTGTATGTGGTGTGTGTTTCTTTCTCTCTAAAATTTCAATCAAAACTTTCTCTCTTGATACGATTTTGATACATATCAACAATTTTATGTAAAAATATAGTATTGATAACTTAGATATAAATTTTATACAACGATTCATACATTATACAACTATTTTTCAACTTTCATACAATATTCAAATAAAAAAAATGTATATATATATATATATATAACTACACAAATAAAAAAATATATATATATAACTGCACAGAATACAATTTACATACAATTATACTATAACTTTACTACAATTTCGTAAGTAAATTGTATGTCATGTCGTCTTCTTCTTCTTCTTCTTCTTCTTCTTCTTCTTCTTCTTCTTCTTCTTCTTCTTCTTCTTCTTCTTCTTCTTCTTCTTCGAGTTTCAATATGAAATTCCAAAATCAAGTATAACCTTCACCAAACACCCTCAAAATTGAGATATAAACTTCAAATAATATTCTCCATTATTTGCAACAACACTGAATCCAAACAATAATGATTTTTGAAAACCCAAATTAGATTTCAAATCTTCAAAGCTTTTTAATGGATGTCAATGGTGGAGAGTCAAATACCTTCAAAATGTATTGATTGACAATACAATTTAAACACCAATTGTGCAACACGAAAGGAAAATGCTAAGTTAAAACGATTGAAATCCATTGATGAATTTCATTAAAACATACATTCATACAATAAGAAAATATAAAAACAGAGAACACCAAATGAAGAANGGGGGGGGGGGGGGGGGGGGGGGGGGGGGGGGGGGTGGGGGGGGGGGGGGGGGGGGGGGGGGGGGGGGCAAGTATATAAGGATAAGGAAATAACTGATATTATTCCTAATATAAAGGGATACTCATTTAAAACTTATTTGTATGTAATTGATAAATTGTATATGACCATGTAATTAAATTGAAACTTGAGTAGGGAAGGTAATAAGGTGTTAAATAGTGTATAGGAAAATAAAAATCCCTTTTTAAAACAAAGGTTTGTGGCCCTTTACAAACTTATTTTTAGTTTTATTACCCTACCTTTCTTGTACACATGAGAGATTTACTACTCATAAAAGATCTTTCTTTACTAGATCTAAAAATATCATTTTTTTAATTTTAAAATTATAATGGGCATGATGTATAAATAACACACAAAATTACCCATGCACCTAAAATTATTTACCTGACCATACCCTTCAGCCCCATTTACTTTCATCACCTATTAACAGCCAAATAAGTTTCTTTCTTTTTTCATTCTTTTTTTTTTTGTTCCATTTAATTTTTTCAGATTATATTCATCTCCTTAATTTGACTCTTCTTTTTTTTACTGCTTTCAGATAAATATCTTTTTTATAAATTACCTAACTTTATTTCTTTTTTTATTTTTTAAACATTTTTTTATAGTATATAGTTATTGGTGCAAGTATTTCTGGAATATTGTATATCAAAATATATATTAGTATAACAAAAATAATATATCAATATAATAAAATAGCATATTAGTGTCTAACATTATTATAAATTGTTTTACACAGTAGTATACTAGCATGGTATATAAATATACTAAATAGGTATATTACTATTTGATATCTATTGCTACATCTACTTCTAATACAGTGAATAATACGTCCGTGGAACTCCATCAAACACTTCTTTTTAAAAAAAAATCTACACAAAGCATGAGAATTGTTAAATTTTTTAAACAAGAACCCAATTGGAAAAATTGAAAAAATTGAAAAATCACTGAATTATGACAGCACATTGTTACATTATTTGAAGTAAACTGTATAGTATTGAATTATATATTGTATATAAAAACTGGCATACAATATACCAATGGTATCTTGTGTTCTTCGTTCAACAGTATACTGTTACATTATATTGTATATTGTAATAGTAACTACTATATACTGTAGCTGTATATTATGCAATAAATTGTATTTGATTGAATTAAATATTGTATATCAAAATGGTACAGAATATACCATTTTGGTATATAATACATTTCATATTATTTGCTAGTTTAACTTAATTTCGATCCACATTCCAAAAGTTAACTCCAAAATCTCCACCAAGTTTACTTTAAATTTTGCCACAATTTTCAATCAATATTTCAAACACCTGCTAGTCTGTTTCAATTCAAAATATCTACAAACTCAATAAACACAGTTTACAACTTGTTTGGATGGTCGTTACACATCGTTTCATAATATATCGTATTGTATTGTATTGTATCGTTTGATAAATATAATGTTTGGATAGATTGTATCTTTTGTTGTTGTTTCATGATATCACACACCAGCAATATGAAGAATAAACTTGCAATATTATAAAGAAAAATTATGATACGAGGTAAATTTATTATATAAAAGGTAGGGTAAATGATAAAATAAAATTATTCAACAATAATGAAGGGTGAGGTGAGAGAAAAAGACAAAATAACGATGCCGCCACACTAAATCGGTCGTTATATAAAGTGACACATTTTGTCGTTACGTAACGACGGATACGATACAATAAAATTTAAGTAACAGCCAAAACAAAGATCGTATTTAAAGTAACAATACGATACAATAATAGGTAACAACCATCCAAACAAGCTGTTAATGGATCTCATTTTTCTTGCAACAAATGTCTGAAAATTCAATCAATCGAATATCCTAAAATTCACTAACAGCTTGGTCACAAGTAGTGAGACAAGAAGCTTCAATACAAAAGGCATCAACATAATTTTTTTAGGATTCAATGAATCAATAAAAATCACGAGTTAATGATAAATTGAGGAAGAAAGAGAGAAACTGGACAATTAAATAAGTAGAGTAGCCCAAAAATTTCACAATCGCTTAATCTGAATTAGTTAAGACCTTCATCTTTTAAAACAGAGTTGCCTGTAGAAGGTTAGACCAAAAAAAAGGGTATACTAGAATGTTTGACGAGGAACAAATTGATGAAGAGAATAGTACAGTAGTAGTACAACATAGTCAATAGTAAGGGACGGGTAGTACATCCGAGTACCCTAACGAACCCAAAAAAGAGTATAAAATGGTGGAAGTAACATCCTCATGATGGAGTTCCCTCAGGGATATTAGTATAATATAATGTACTTTTTGTTTCTCAAATTTTCTTCTTTATCAATTCCTATATCCATGTGAATTACTCTTTGGATCAAGAGGGAATACTTATTGCCTTTTTGTTTTTTTGGGTTCAGTGTTTTAAAATGATGGTGTTCGAGCAAATTTGCGTACACGAGTATCTACTATCTCTCATCAACATAGGTATCAAGTAACTCTATACACCAACATTTAGACAGTTGAAAAAAAAAATCATCTTGCGTGATAAGAGAAAAAACCGAGATATCGAGCATGTTTTACTCTCACAGGGATGTCGTGATAGGGTGACATTGCCATGTTCATTTGGCAAGCCAGAAAGATAAAATGGAACATCAATTCCAGACATGAAAAATTGACATAGGTATGTTCGATCAGAGTCCTCACTTGATGCAGGGGAACTATTTATGTTCATAATGTCTTTTCGCTTAGATAACTTTTAGCCGAGGGTCTATCCCTACCTTTCCAGAGTAGGGGTAAGACCGACCCCATTTGGTGGGATTATACTGGGCGATAGTTATTGTTTTTCGCTTAGATTACTTTTACCGTTTGCAATCTTTATAGAATTACAATGAAATATCGACGAAGAAGTAAGGGAACTTGAATTTATCTACTATCTGGGGGGAAAACTTGCTTATGCTAGAAATCTTGTTATCTTCCAAATGTTTGGCCGGTAATATTCCGCTCTCTTTACACCGTGTCTCATATCAATGCCACACAATGAAGATAAGAAAAGGAAAATGGACAAAGTATTCGTTGTCGTCACTTGCAAAAATATCATACGGACTACACATATCTAAAATTTTATTTTGTGACACTAGGTGTTGAACATAGTACAAGTACTGTAATAAATTATTCAATTTTAAATATAGTTCAAGTTGATGACAGAAATTGCAGATAACGTGAAATTAATCGAAGGTGTGGGCAAGCTGACCCGAACATCACGATTGTTAAAAGAAATTATGATTCACTAAAATCCCAACCTGGTCCCAGGATCTTTTAATCTGAAGATTGAAGAACTAAGGCAAAAATTAAGTTCTGTATACAGTTAGTTTTAGCGGAACAGCCAATTTTGTATTAAATATATGGTTCTTTTACTTTCCATCTCAGACGTACTCGTATTGATATAAATCCATTTCCACGTCAGAGTATATAATCCATCTCTACCAATAGCATTCCTTCCTACCAGATAACAGCTCATCATTTCACCACATACACATCCACAAACACACACCACACATCAAGAAAATCCATATTCCCTCTCAATGTAACACATAATATAACCTCATCATCCCTCCTTATCTTTCTTGATCTCAAGTTTTCACTTATCCAATTAGAGAAGTAACAAGAATAGTGAAAAGAAAGAAAATGGCGAGTGTAACCTCTGCTGCAGTTACAATCCCATCATTCAGTGGCCTTAAATCCGGCACATGTTCCAAAATTAGCAATGTAGCCAAAATGGTGTCCACCAACCAAACATCCAAAATGGTAGTAAAGGCTTCACTAAAAGATGTAGGTGCAGTTGTAGTTGCTACAGCTGCAAGTGCAATACTAGCTAGCAATGCCTTAGCAATTGAAGTATTGCTTGGTAGCGATGATGGTGGCCTTGCTTTTGTTCCTGGAAACTTCAGCATTAGCGCCGGTGAGAAAATTACGTTCAAGAACAATGCCGGTTTCCCCCACAACGTTGTATTTGATGAAGATGAAATCCCAGCTGGTGTTGATGCATCTAAGATTTCAATGCCTGAAGAGGACCTACTCAATGGACCAGGGGAGACTTACTCTGTCACTTTGAATGAGAAAGGAACCTACAGTTTCTACTGTGCACCTCACCAGGGTGCTGGAATGGTTGGCAAAGTTACTGTTAACTAATTCTGATTACCCTCTTTATCATGTCTAATACTAGTTAACTTGTTTCTATTCAAATCCCCTGAATCTTTTATTCTATGTCTTTTTGAGGATATAATCATAAGTTCCTGGAGTTACATACTTCTTTGTATACCTTGGGATTTAAGAGGTTTGTGTGTTTCACATTTGAGATGGAAAATAATAGAATTATACTACTACTAGGTAAGAAAGGGAGTCTTGGCGTAATTGGTAAAGTTGTTGTGAGTTTGAGCCGTGGAAACAGCCTCTTGCTGAAATAGACCCTTGTGGTCCGACCCTTCCCCGGACCCCGTGGATCTGCCCTTGCCCTACTACTAGATAAGTTTCCTTTAGTCCATTTTCACAACAATAACTAGCAAGCTTTTACATATAGAAACCAATTAAATCAAATTAAAATATCATTTTCCACACCAAAATAAGAGGTAAGGTGCACTTCATTGTAAATGGATCTTATTCTTGGTATAGTACATATGCAGTTACTATAAACAAGGTCAGCTTGAGCAAATTAAACAACCCAAATTCAACTAGTGAAAGATCTTATTTGATAGAGAATGCTTGCCATTTTACACTCAAGTTGATCCACATTTGCAAGAAATGAAGGCAAAAGCATAATGTTTAACGTATCAATGATTTCCTTCACCATCAACCATACCTCTTTTCATCATTGCGACAAACTCATCATAGTTAATTTTCCCATCCTGCATAGTTTAAGCAAACCATATATATAACAAAAATCCTGGAAAAGAAATTAGAATATGAGATATAGCTTATGAGAATAACCAACTTTATCTGTATCAACGTCGTCAAGAATTTCATCGATTGTAGCTTCATCCCCCATTCCATACTCGGTCATAGCATGTCTGAGCTCATCTCTTGTTATATATCTGGTGATTCCAAAAGAAGCACTATGATGCCAGTTAAATATCAAGTATAACTACGAGCAAACATATTTGCAAGAAAATGAGGAATACATACCCACTACAATCCTTGTCAAAATACAAAAAAGCCTTGAACAAGTTTTCTTCTCTTTCAAGTCTGTGTCGATGCGTTGTAGCAGTAATGAACTCGATGTAATCTATAGTCCCGCTTTTGTCAACATCAGCCTGAAAGATGAATAATTTGAAGGAAAAACTGAATTCTGTTATATGAAGCAGGCTTTTGTTTTAACTTTGAATGCACATGAATTGATCTCAGGAAAATCAAAAGATTGCAAAATCTTACTGCTTCCATCAGCTGCTTTATTTCTTGTTCAGTGAGCTTGGATCCTAGCCTAGATAATCCAGTTTTAAGCTCTTCATATGTGATTGTACCACTTCCATCAGTATCTATGTTGCTAAACATTTGCTTAAGTCCCTTGATTTNGGAGTAAGAAACTAACGAACGGATATACTAAGTATCTCATCGCTTTTCTGATATGAAACTATACAATATGCACTTGGAAATATTGTGAGAGCAACAGACACACAAAAAAAGGTTTTAAGTTAGAAACTAACGAACGGATATACTAAGTATCTCATCGCTTTTCTGATATGAAACTATACAATATGCACTTGGAAATATTGTGAGAGCAACAGACACACAAAAAAAGGTTTTAAGTCTTATTGACAATATCGTGATGACATGTTAAGCCAAGTGGTTCTTACCTTAAGAGCAAGCTTCTTCATCTTGTTCATTGCTCTGAATTGCTTCATCCTGACCAAAACAGCACTATCGATAGGCTTGTCCGATGCCTCACCATCTTTCTTCAACCATGGATGTTCTGGTTCATGTATCAAGATTCAAGTTTTATTGCAATTTAAAAACTCGTACAATAATCTAAACTTCGACAAATTTGAATTATGTGAGTATATATAAATCATTTATGGGACAGGAGCATCCAGTGAAAGATGTCACACGCGAATAGGATTCAATTTGTATCTGATATTGGGGAAATATCCTCACCGTATTACTTGAATAAGGATTACAACTTTGCAGATTTATCGATAGAAGCTAACATTTGTATGTCCACTTACCGAGGGCTTCATCTGCAGTGATTCTTCTCTTAGGATCCACTGTCAACATTTTCTTGACAAGATCCTTCGCTGACGCAGATATAAAAGGCCAGGGGGAGCTTTCAAGATCCAGGTGGCCTTTAAGTATCTCTTCAAATATTCCTTCTTCAGTCTCTGATATACAAGAGAATTGTAAACACAAATTGCTGATCAGCTAATGTTGGATGTGCGAGCAAAGTTCCATATTGGAAGTTGATAAAAAAATACTCGTTATAGTATGAGGTCTTTTAGGGAAAAACCGCCCAAAGCGAGTGATTTTTAACACCATGTTAAGAGTGCCTTTGGATTTGTTTAGCCCAAAAACTAAGATGTATCATACAACTAAGATACTGTTCTAGGCAAAAGAATTCCACTTACCAGCTGAGAAAGGAGGAAAACCACTCAACAGAATGTATAAAATGACTCCAGCACTCCAGATGTCTATCTCCGTCCCATAGTTATACCGTAACACCTCAGGAGCCACATAATATGCACTTCCAACAATATCCTTATAAACTTTTCCTGTAGAATAATTCTTTAAGTCTTAGTTGCAAGTTGATTATGGGAACTAAAAAATAGTATTAATCTCTCTTTTATGTATCCATATATCATTTACAACAGACTGGCTAGTAAACATGAAGCAAATTCTTTCTTCCCGCTTCAAGACATCTATAAACTTGCCCTACGTACACTAAGGGATACTTCATATTTAGCAGTCTATAGGTTGAAAAGCATTTGAAACTGAGGATACTTTCATGATCACGAACTTGGGAGTGACTTGTTAGAATAATGACTTAGAGTTTAAGTTCTACGATATTGACAAAATCAGCTCAGTTATTAGGCAATCGCATCTTAAAATTACTGATAGTGTTCAAAAATCATTACACTATCAACATATTTAACTGAAATCCTGGAGACTTAGCTCTATGCAGTAAGTGAAAAGCATATCGTGACACATTTTCTTTGTTAATCCGTTTTCACATAAACTGATACGGAGGTAGTACTATATATTTGGAAATTGCAACTAACCTTCCTCAATGAAAACAGAGAGACCAAAATCCGTGGCCTTTAAAGGACAATCATCTGCCTTACTAACCATCAAGAAATTCTCGGGTTTAAGATCTCTATGCATAACCCCCATAAAATTGCAAACATGAACAACATTCACAATCTGCCTTCCAATATTTGCAGCTTCTTTCTCAGAATAATTTCCTTTTGCAGTAATTCGGTCGAAAAGCTCACCACCAGAACACAACTCCATGACCAAATGTAGATTATTCTTGTCCTCATAAGCACCTCTGAACTCAACAATATTAGGCTGTCCACTCAAATATTGCATTATCATAATCTCCCTTCTAACATCTTCTATTTCTTTGGGAGTTACAAGTTTTTTTGTGGATATAGACTTGCATGCATATTTTAATCCAGTGGATTTATCAGTACAAAGATATGTTATCCCGAATTGACCCCTCCCAAGTTCTTTGTCAAGATCGTAAAGGGTTGTAATTTCAACATAAGGCTTTCCCAAAATTGGTCCAATATTACTACTATTAGTTCTTGGCATAGTATTGAAAGAAGGGATCGGTGGTTTTGGAGGTGAAGGTTTTTCTGGTTGTTTTTGAGAAGTTATTGGTATACAACGCCATTTCTTGAACCAGAAATCTTTGGTGAAACAAATGCCCATTTTGATTTTTTTTTGAGACAAGGAAAATTAAAAGAAAGAGTGTGGGAAAACAGTGAGCTAGAGAGTTGGAGTACGTAGTTTCAGAGTTGTGTCCGAGTACTTTATAATACTATTTTGGGATGGCAATGCACGTTTGGAGAGAATTTTTCTTTGTTTCCTCAAATATTTCAAGGAATATTTGATGACTTTTACGTTGAGCTTTAGGTGCTTTTCTTTGCTTTTGCTATGCCTCTTTGGATAATTGGTTTGTTGCTTTGGTCTTGGTATCATTTTCCACTTTTTTTCTCGCTTACGTTTTTCAACACTAGTCTGAAGAACCTCGGCAACTTACACCCTAAGGGTGGGTTCAATTTAATTAACTCTACCTGTCGATATTCATGAAACATTTTAATAATCTCTCATGTCCCAAATTTACTCGTTTTAGCAAAGGCTGAATGCATATGCGGACCCGGACCCGGACCTGGACCCTTAAACTTGATTGTTTAGGCAAAATATCTAAACTTGGTTCAGATTATTAGTATCCTCCCCAAAGTATGCCCCGTCTTAATTACCTCCCTCAACTTGGCATTTTAAGAGTCATTACCCCCTTAGACGCTGATATGGCAAAAAGTGTGGGTGCACTCGTCTGCCACGTAGATTTTTTTGTATATTTGGCTTTTTTTAAAAATAAAATATATTTTTACTTTTTTAAGAATATTACTTTTTTAGATTATTTTTTTCGAATATAATTTATAATAAAACTTGGATAGAACTACATTATTTAGGCTAAATTTTTATTTTCCCCCAAAATAATAAAGTTTTAGTTAATCTTTTTTTTAATTTGACCTGAAAATAAAGATTTATACAATTAAAATAAATAGTCAAGGCATCTAAAAAGTTATAAATACATAGTTTGAAATTAATTATTTTGGCTATAATTGTTTATATAGCTCTAAATTACGCTGCTCTAAAATTATTTTTTTTTTTTTTTACAGATTTTACCTAAAAAGGTAAAAATACACAGTTGAAATAAATAGTCATTGCATCAAAAGAAGAAATAAAAAGAGTGTACAATTGCAAGAAATAAAACGAATCACTTGCATTATACTGCAATTGTACATTCTTTTTATTTCTTCTTTTGATGCAATGACTATTTATTTCAACTGTGCGTTTTTACTTTTTAGATAAAATTTGTAAAAAAAATAAATATTTTGAGAGCATCGTAATTTAGAGCTATATAAAAAATTATAGCCAGTATAATTAATTTCAAACTATGTATTTTTTATTAACTTTTTAGATAACTTGACTATTTATTTCAATTGTATAAATCTTTATTTTTAGGTCAAATTCAAAAAAAGATTTAACTAAAACTTTATTATTTTTGGAAAAATAAAAATATTTAGCCTAAATAATGTAGTTCTATCAAAGTTTTATTATAAATTGTATTCGAAAAAAATTATCTAAAAAAGTAATATTCTTAAAAAGGTAAAAATATATTTTATTTTTCAAAAAAAATCACATATACTGAAAAAGCCACGTGGCAGGCGAGTGCACCCACACTTTTTGCCACATCAGCGTCTAGGGGGTAATGACTCTCAAAAGGCCAAGTTGAGGGGAGTAATTAAGACCGGACATAGTTCGGGGAGGATACTAATAATTTGAGCCAAGTTTAGGGGTGGTTTAAGGTATTTTACCTTTTGTTTTCATTTAAAGCTTGATCCTATTGAATACCTGAACGACAAGTACCTTATTTTTGTGGAAGATCACTCAAACCTAAGTGACACAACTCGGTGACATGGCATAGTGTTTGTAGTAGACTTACTCTAGGCGCGTGAAAAGCATATTTTTCATTTAAAAATATTTTTTTTCACTTTTCTTGTTCTCTCTCCCGCTACACACCACACATTCACCTAACTCCCACCACTTTTGCCATAACCACCTCTCCTTCCCCTCACCACATATTCACCACCATCTGCCCACCACTGCCATCAGGGGCGAACCTATGTTGGTGGTTGAGGGGTCACGTAACTCTGTTAGTCTCGGCAAAAATTCTGATATATATATATATATACACTTATATACGGGATCCCTTAAATATTTTAATGGCGTCCCCAAACACAAAGTGACGGATAGAAGAAGTGGTTGCCTTGGGCACTTAAATTCTCTCTTATGCTTTGGCGACACGAGTTTGAAACTACCCGAAGCTTTCCTCGGTCTTTTCTCCTCTTTTTTGTTTTAGGTCTTTGAATACAATGTAATTTTTATTTAATAATAAATTACTTTATTTTTTACTTTTATCTTCTTCTTTTTAAAAATTCAATTATAGTTTAGTTAATACAAAATAGTCAACTTAATTAATTTTATTCTTTTTGCAAATTCCTTTCTTAGAATTGAAAGCCTCAAATTGCAACTTATTGCTCCACAAATAGAAAAATACAAATCTTCTGCCACAATATTCTTTAACAATCACTCTGAATGGAAACTAAGACTTTGAGACTCTTCTTCAATTCTTTTAGTATGAACATACTCTTAATCTTAATTTCTTTAGTAAGTCTTTGATAATTTTAAGTTTGAACGCCCTTTTGCGAAGAATTCCCTCTCTCTCTCTCCCCCCCCGTTTAGTGCTTTCTTTTTCTTTATAACTCTTTTTTGTTAATACTTGGATGATAAGTCATCATAATAATTAAGTTTCAAAGAGTTGCACGCCGAATTTTATCGATGGTATAGTGGTGCCCCCGTCATGCTCGAATCCTGGGTCCGCCTCTGACTGCCACCACAATCTTTCCTTCTCGTCTCTCTTCTCTCTCCACAGCATCAGTGCCACCACCATCCTCGTCACCATTATTATTACCAGAATCTTCAGCACCCATTTCCAAGATCAAATTTTTTATTAGAAGAAACACAATTCAAAGCTTGGTATCAAACAAATTACAGAGCAAGAGAAGGATTACTATGAAGACTTACTGGGGCAGAAGGTTGACTACAGAGAAGGAGCTGCAAAGGATAAGCCTTTAGGTCTTTGAGATCCTGTCGACATTCTTCAGTCTATTCGACCCGATTTTGCTTTTTGAGAACTGCAAAGAATTTAAAACTTTTCTCGTAAGATTTGAAAATAAATCTTCCTAAGGCTGCAATTCTTCCCGTTAGTCTTTGAACTTCTTTTTTGCTTATTAGTACATCAGGTATTTCTTCTATAGCTTTAATTTGATCAAGATTTACCTCTATTCCCCTGTTTGATACATGAAAACCCAAGAATTTACCCGATTCTACGCCAAAAGCGCATTTTTCTGGATTCAGCTTCATATTATACCTGCGTAAAATGTCAAAGGTACTAGAGAGGTGCTGGAAATGGTCTTCCGTCCGTGTTGATTTTACCAGCATGTCATCGATGTAAACTTCCTTCGTTTTTCCCAGATGTTCCCGGAACATCTTAGTCACTAGCCTTTGATAGGTGGCTCCATCATTTTTTAAGCCAAAAGGCATGACTTCATAACAATAAGTCCCTCTGTTTGTAATAAAGGAGGTTTTTTCCTCGTCTGAGGGATCCATTTTAATCTGATTATTACCAGAATACGCATCTAGAAAGCTTAACAATTCATGACCTCCGGTGGCATCAATCATTTGATCTATATGTGGTAATGGGAATGAATCTTTTGGGCATGCTTTATTTAAGTCAGTATAATCTACGCATACTCTCCATTTTCCTTTCTTTTTAGGTACTACCACAGTGTTAGCTAGCCAATTAGTGTACATTACCTCTCGTATCGAGCCAATTTTCAAGAGTTTTTATACATTTTCGTCAATCACTTGGTTATTGAATGGTCTTTGCTTTCTTTTCTTCTCTTCGACCGGGGCTCAGCCTCGTGCCTACATACACTTTCTGTTCAGGTTTTTGTTCAAACAATGGAACATCTTTGAGCTCTTCCATAGTTGTTTTGATGTGCTCCTCTTCCTCCGGTTCATGAATGACGTCCGGTCTGGAATATACATCAGTGAGGTTCAGTTTATCTTCCGTGGTGACTTGATTCACCTTTTCGTGAATATCGTCTTCCGTATCTGTTTGAACACTTACTTATTTTGTACCTGTTTGGCCAGTAACATCTGCCTGGGAGATTTACATATCTTCCGATTCTTCCATCTCTACTTTTTTGTTATAATGCACCACATAATTTATATTTCTAGAGATTTGTCGATCTCCTCTAATCTGTCTGATTCCCCATTCTGAAGGGAATTTTATTACCTGATGCAAGGTAGATGGTATTGCTTTCATGTCGTGGATCCATGGCCTTCCCATGATTATGTTATAAGCCATGTTAGTACCAACGACTTGGAATTTGGTGTTTTTAATTACTCCATCGACATAAGTGCTAAGTTCGATTTCTCCTTTGGTTATCACTATAGAGTTGTCAAACCCTGATATGTCTCGTGCCTTTGGGATCACCAGATTTCCCAAGAGCATTTCTTCCACGACTCTTAGCAAGATAATGTTGCCTGAATTACCAGGATCAATCAACACTCTTTTAATGTTAGTGTCATGAATGAGTAAGGATATTACCAGAGCATCGTTGTGTTAGTCCACCGAAATCTGCATCATCAAAGGTTATATCATCTACGTCCGGATTTTCTCGAACCCACTTTCCATGTGTAACTGTGACCTTTGAGGCTAATTTGCAAACTGTTCTGTTTACTTCCTCTCCTCCATGTATCATGTTGACGGTTCTTTTTGGAGATGGAGGCTTCGGGGGCTCCTGCCTGTTCTTCATGTATGCCTGTTTACCTTTATCACTAAACAATTTTGTTAAATAGCACTGTTTCAATAATTATTCTATCTCACCTTGTAAATACCTACAATCTGCAGTCTTATGTCCATAATCACTATGGAATTCACACCAGAAATCTGGATTCCTTTTAGTTGGGTTTGACCGCATTTCTTTGGGCCATCAAACCTTATCACCCATATTTCTTAATATTGAAACAAGTTCAGGGGTACTTACATTAAAGATGTGATCCCCAATTCGTGCATTACCTCTAGGTCGTTCATCTCGATCCTTTATGGATCTAGATGAGGACGAGCCCGCATCTCTGCTTGGTGGTCTATAATCTGACCTGGTGTTTTTGAACCTGGGACGAGTTTCACGTCCCGATGGTCCCAAGTAAGGATCGTACCTGTTTTTACCTGATCTCCTGTCTGATTCGGAACGTCTGGATCTGGTATGATCTTCATCTTTCGAACGAGCAATGGTATCTTCTTCTATTCGAACTTTAGTATTGTACCTGTTATAAACATCGTTCCACGTTGTAGCTCGGAATTATCTCAAGCTTTCTTTGAGTCTCCTCGTGGCTTCTGAGCTTTTTTCATTTAGATTACTTGCAAATTCCACGANTTTAGATTACTTGCAAATGCCATGGCTGCCCAATTATCAGGCACCCTTGGTAGTTGCATTCTTTCTCGTTGGAACCTATCTACAAATTCACGGAGTAGTTCCGTGTCTCCTTGCTTTATTTTAAATATGTCCTCCATTCTTTTCTCGACTCTTTGCGCACCGGAGTGTGCTCTTATGAAATAATCTGCAAGCTCATCAAAAGAATCAATAGAACTTTCAGAGAGAAGATAATACCAGGTTAGAGCTCCTTTGGTAAGCGTTTCTCCGAATTTTTTGACAAGGACTGATTCAATCTCTTGTTTTGTTAAGTCGTTGCCCTTTACTCCGGTGGTAAAAGCAGTCACGTGGTCGTGTGGGTCATTTGTTCCGTCATACTTAGGAACGTCAGGCATTTTAAACTTCTTGGGTATAGGCAAGGGTGCTGCTCTTGGTTTCCAAGGTTATTGAGAATATCTATCAACATCAATGCCTTTGATAACATGTGGTACTCCAGGAATTTGCTCGATTCGATCGTTTTGTTCCTTCACATGTTTCTGCAAGGTTAGTAGTAAATTTTGTAATTCAAAGTTATTAGTCATACCTGGTCTCGCTTCGAGAGATTCGTTAGGTGTGTCATCCCTTGCTGAGTTTACCAACCTAGATTGAGGATTTTCCACGGTGATAGTGTTATTGGGAGGTGGTGTCAGTGAAGCAGGTGATGCCGCTGGTAATCCCCTTACAAATTCTTGCAAAGCTTGACCCACATACTCTGCAATCATTTGCTTTACTCGATCTTGTTCTACCGTTTGATAATTATTATCGTTGTTGTTATTGGATCTTTCTAGGGATTGTTCCCTTGAACCACATGGGGTTCCTAAAGGTTATGGAATCGGGGTTCCATTTCTCTGCTGGTTGTTGTCGTTGGAGTTCGACATAGTCCAGAGGATATCGCTTGAAAAGCAAACAAAGATTATCAGACTTCCCGATAACGGAACCAATTTGTTTAACCAAAGAATTAGATCCTTTGACCAAAGCTATTTTTAGGATGAACACGGATTTCTGATAATCCAGAAAATAATAATAAATAAAAAGGAGTATGTAAATAGACAATAATATGATGCACATAAAAGTAAAATGTATTGTATTCGTTATTCAGATGCCCTTACAAGTTATTTTTTATTCCCTTATATAGGGAATTTCTTAATACAACGTCTGCCTCTTACAATGATCGCTCATTAATGACTAATTATTATATTAGTGGGACGTTACATAGAATAACCGTAATTGTTGCATGAAGGTTGTGTAACGCGTGAGTCATTAATTGAGGGTCTCTGAATCTACCCTTAGCTTTGTCCGTATTCATTCAGACCACGTCTCTTCCTTGTCTCAATCAGGTTGAGTTTCTCGTAGCTGATTACTCCGTAGGTTTATTGAGTTGTGTCTCTTTGCTCCGCACCTCTTTATAGAATCATGTCCAGCTGTAATGTTTTCCTTGGTCCACGTAGCCGGCTGAGTCATCAAGAATTATCATACGTGAAACTCTTTTTTTTACCAATACAGTCTTGTCCGTATGTGCGGATGCGCAGGTGCGACCAAAGCACCGCAGATGCGAAGGTCGGGCAGTGAGTTCATTTAATTCGGACTCCGGCCATTTTCTTCTTATTCGCAAAAGTATAGGAGACCTAGGGCGATTTCTCGAAGGCATTTTCTTCCCCAAATCATAGGTAAGTGTTCCTTAACTCGTTTCGTTCAATCTTTTACTTCTTTTTACAAAAATTCAACTTAGAATCTAGGAATTTCATGGTAGAAATTGGGGATTTTGGTAGAATTAGAGATTTTTGAGGAATTGGAAATTGGACCTCAATTTAGGGTCGGATTTCGAAACTAATTACATATTCGGGCTCAGGGGTGAATGTGTAAATGAATTTTGGTCCGAACCTCGAGTTTTGATCAAGTGGGCCCGAGGTCGTTTTTTGACTTTTGGGGGGAAAATTCAGGAAATCTATAATTATTAATTGAAATTGATTTCTTTAGCGATAATTGATGATATTAAGCTAATTATGACTAGATACGAGTGGGTTGGAGGTGAATTCTAGAGGAAAAGCAGTACTTGAGCAGTGAGTGGCATGCGGATCGAGGTAAGTGTCGCGTCTAATTTTGACTTGAGGGATTAGGTATTAATTGACTACCTGCTACATGTCTGGTTATTGAGTACGATATATAGTAAGGTGACGAACACCTATGTGTTGATGTCGAGTCATAGCATGCGAATGAGTCTTATTGTGGTAACTGTTGTAGTCTATATTCAATTTGTTCATGCTTAGCTTATCTAATTGTTATGTAGGGCATATCTTATCCTGTTTTACTGAAATTTTGTAAGTGTGGAGTATTGACTCAAGGTTGATCTTGATATTGTGGCATTAAAGATTGAAGTAAGACCGATTTATGATATTTTTTGTCTCTTCGTGTCATTGATCTTTGTTCTTGTAAGGAAGAGTGTAAAGCACGAAGGGTAATGCCGTGCAATGTTTGTGAATGAGTGATAATGCACAAAGAGTGATGTCGTGCCATGTTTTGAGAGTGATAATTCATGAAGGGTGATGTTGTGCCATGTTTGTGAGTGATAATGCACGAAGAGTGATGTCGTGCTATGTTTTGTGAGTGATAATGCACGAAGGGTGATGTTGTGTCATATTCTGGAAGAGTAAAAGCACGAAGGGTGATGTCGTGTCGTTCTATTATTCATATGGTGATATTGAGAGTAAAAGCATGAAGGGTTATGTCGTGTAATTTTCTTTACTGTTTTTACTTGTTTATTTCGTTAAGGCATATTGATTGATTCTGTCTTGTCCTGGTTTCCTATTCCTCATATTGTAAACCCCTCAGCATGTCCCCTTCCCATTATTTCTTGTTTTTATCTCTTTATTTCTATTGTTTCTACTTGTATAATTATTTTGTTCAGGTTATATGTGGGTGTCGTGTCCTAGCCTCGTCACTACTTCGTTGAGGTTAGGCTCGACACTTACGAGTACATTGGGTCGGTTGTACTGATACTGCACTTTGCACTCTCTATGCAGATCCAGGTATCGGTCCGAACTGATTCCGAGATTTGTAGCTGACTTCTACGCAGGAGACCCAAGGTAGATCTGCCGACGTCTGCAGATTCCTGGAGTCCCCTCCTATATGCTCATTACTGTTTTTGTTTAGTTCATAAATAGTTGTACACTTATCTTTCAGCCAAATACTTGTAGATAAATCATAGTAGTCCGTGAGTTGTGACTCCAGATCATAGGTAGATATATATATATATATATATATATATATATATATATATATATATATATATATATATATATATATATATATATATATATATATATATATATATACATGTATAGCACATGCGTAGTGTTGTTATGGATTTTTTTCCGTTCTTGTCTAGTTTATCATGTGTAGAATCGTAGTAATTTTTGCAAGTTTTAAAGACTTTCATGTTGTAAACCTCTAAAGTTGTCTTGCCTAGCAAGAGCAGCGTTAGGCGCCATCACAATCCCGACGGCGGGAATTCGGATCGTGACACTTGCTCATGGAATGTAATTGGTCTATGGAAGTGAGAACTACAGTAATGCAATGGGATGGTATTCAACTGGATGGAGGTGATGTAGCTCTGGTTCTAAGGAGCATTAAGAAGGAGAAATGGAAGTAATTCAAAAAAGAGGTAGTTGCAGCTATTCTGAAAGCAGTCATCTACCGCACTTGGAAAGCTAAGAATTGGAAAAAATTTAGAGGAACAAATGTAAATACTGAGGTTATAGTTGTACACATTAAAAAAGAAGTAATAGATAGATTGGAAGTAAGTAGGAACTCCAGGAAAGCAAGGAAATATAGAGGCTTTTTGTAGGCAATAGATGTGTAGTTCAAATATGTTGAGGCCATTACTCACATGTTCTTGTGAGGAGGTGCTCTTTAGTTTGTAATTTTTTTTATTGATATTAATGGTAATTCACAATGTTACCAAAAATATATATATTACAGAGCAAGAATTTTTTTAAATGATAGGTTATGTGTCCTATTATGTTTTGATGATCTAATAAAGTTAATAATAAGAACCAGATGAGAAACCTGTTTCACATCCTCAAAGTGCTCAAGAACAACAAGTCTCAAGACTGGGGCATGTTCCAACATTCAGAGTCAAAGAAACAACAGACGGAACAGATGCCCATCAGTTCCCTTACTAACTGTACCTGTCAACCACCCACAGTTGTAAAGTCGCTGCAACTGTTCCTCTACACACACACAACAGTTCAAACAATGCAACAGTCACTTTATGGGGAATACCTTGTACCGGATATTGCTCGCATAATCCAAGTGACATCACTTGGGTATTATTAACATGAAGCAATTAAGAAAACACACACTTGCACATTCCATAATTGATTAAGCTTTCTCTCAAGTGTGTTTCCTACTTGCAAGTGATTTCCAAGCTTCAAGAACGAAGAATAACATAACGAACGACCAGTTTCCAGCATTGTATTATTATATGTCCCTAGTTGTGTTGTACCTTTGTTAGTGTGATTACTTGTAATTCCTACTTAGCTTAGCTAGAAGCATTGTGTAGGAAACCAATTGCAAAACCATAAACCTTGTGTTTGTGTCTTGAATAGAGTTAGTCGTGTTCAGGGCGGATTTAGGAGGTTCACCTTCGCCGAAAAATTGCATTGTTTTTGTAAGGAAAAATCTATTTTTACCTCTATATGTTTTGAATCCCGTTGACACATCCCAAATGTATAGCTTAGTGGTCAAGGGGGCTCAAAACTTGTGTAAGGTCATAGGTTCAATTCTCACTAGTTACAATCTTTTTTAACTTTTTCCTTTTTGAACCCCCTTCGCGGAGATTCTGCCTCCGCCACAGGTCGAGTTGTGAACTTTGTAATATGGTTATTACAAAGAGGCTTGTAATATAGTTATTACAAGTGAGTGAGAGATTAAAAGTTTAATTCCTAAGTTACAACAGGTTGTAATCTGAAAGTTGTTTGGTTAGTGAAGTTGAAATATTACGAGTGTAGGTCGTAGTTTTTAATCCCGCGAGCTGGGAGTTTTTCACATAAAACTCTTTTGTGTCATTTATTTATCTCTTTGTGTTTTTTTATGAAACTTGATAGAAAATCCGATTCTCTATATAATTTGATGGACCCTTAGTTTCTATCATTAAATATCACGACACTGCTATCACGGCACTGCTTATGAATAAGCTTTTTAAAGTTTGATGACACTGCTTAAAGTTTAAAATAAGCTTTATAAATTTTCATCATCATTTTGCCGCAACTATTGGATATTTCAAACTTGAGATCATAAGAAAACGCAAAGAATATTTCGGACTGTAAAAAAAATGATGAATTAGAAACCTTGAAAGGATAGCAAATACTAAGATTAGCAAATTGGATAAAGAACAAGTGTGAAATTCAATTCTGTCATAAACTCTAATTAATCAAACACTTGAACTTGCCAAACCTAGAAATTATATAAGAAAAGAGAGCCCCACCAGACCAAAAAGTGTCCAACAAGAAAATCAAGAATGAAAAGGTAGAAAATAAAGAGCATGGTCTTTGTGGAGTTGGGAAGGAAGACGATAAGGCAATGGCCTTTGGAGTTGGTTTGGGCCGGAGTTGGGAGAGGGGAGGAAGGAATGGCGGGGAATGGGGAGAGGTTCCATAAATAGTTTTAAAGATTTGTTTCTTATAATTTCCACGTGTCACAATATTATTCGTTTTCTTTGTCGCGTTTGATAACACGCACTTATATTTGTAACGGCGAAATGGCCGAAGGGCCACTTAAACTTGTATAGCCTAAGAATCAATTAAAATTGTAGTCATTTTTCATCCGGTATATAAACTTACATTTTTTTCAATCTAGCACCTTAACTCATATATTTGTACACTAATAATCGTATATATGACTGCGCGTGCCGGAGATTCCCGAATAGGGCAATCTTTCGAACTGCTGCTGAATCCATGGGCATAGCACGAGGAGATTTATCATCAATATGATGATTGGAATGGAAACCAGAAGCACGACGGGGGCTATAACGCAAATGATATGTCACATACTTTTGTCATGTTTAATTTGTGAGTCCCCACTTTATAAAAAAATTTACTCACAAAAGTTTTATTTTCCGTCTAACTCTTTGTCTAGGACGATATTAAGCCAGCATTTTTCACAGTAAATCCACAATTTTCAATTGTAAGAATCCAAATTTGATCCTTTAGATTCTAATCAAACCTCCGTAAAAAAATAGCCTAAAAATGGTTATAACACTCTAGAAAAGACCCCCAAAATTACACCGACGAGATTGCTGCCGGTAAAAATGGCAACCATACAAATAATCTCACAAAACCGTCACTACTTCACCTTTTTGCCACCGGCCTGACACCTTCCTTACCACTTTATCTTTTAACAAGCTCACTAACAATAGACCAAACAGATCTGAAACGCCACCATTTCAATTTCAATACTCTTTGCCACCAAATTTTAAATAAATAAATAAAATTTAAAAAAAATAAAGAGAGAGACGAGCAATAACCAAATCGATATAATTTTCTGGTTGTGGAGGAGTTTGATGGTGTGGGAAAATAGAAGGGAGGGAGGGGAGAGGAAGCTAGGAACGGGAACAAGGATGAATAATTAAACAGGGGAGGGGTTTCTTTATTTTTCCCCATGATTTTATCTTTCTTTTTTATTTTATAATTTTTAATCAAATTAATTCATTCACGCGCCTAATTTACGTGATTTGCATCCATTTTCGGTCGCCATGTAAGCATAGTCGATGGTCAAACGTATTTATTAGTACTACTTCATCAAGTAAAGGTACTGAAATGGAAAATATATAAGTTTATATACCAGAATGACAAATGGGTGCAAGTTAGGTGGCCCTTAGACCATTTTGCCTTCTTACAAAGATTGAGCAAGTTGTCTATAGAAACATTAGGAGTGTTTAATAGGAACAAAGCTTTGTTCAGGTGTCTAAATGAAAAAAAATGAATAAATTTAAGTAGCCACGTATTTATTTTGAAAAGGAAAGAAAATTATTTTCTCCAGTAATTATATAGTATTTTTCAGCACTCTAATGCTTCAAAGTTATTTTCATTCAGTTAAGCAAAACTGGCTTTAAATCTGTCTTAGAGCCTGTTTGGTCTCGAAAGTACTTTTTTTTTGTCAAAAATATATTTTTTGGAAAACTTAAGGTGTTTGGCCCACGGAAACAGTTTTTCTCTTTTTGGGAAGAAGTTACAAATTCTAGTTTCTTCCAAAAAGCAAAAACTATAAAATTTATTTATTTAAGAAAAAATAAACCTTACAATAAATTATGTTTTCATTTTTCTTTTCTTTTCTTTACCCTTTTTATTTCTACTATACATTTCTTCTCTTTTTTATTTCAATCATATTTTATTCTCTTTCTCCTTTTCTTAAGAGTGAATTTTAATTTATATTGAATGATATATTTTGTCATATTTAAATTATCATGTAAACAATAAGCAATACCAAATACTCAATGTTATTTATATAGAATAACTATATTTTATATCGATTGAAAATTTTAATTTATATTTTTTGCTTTAGAATTTTTTTATAGTAAATGTTTAAATTTTTTTTAAAATAATCTAATTAAAAAATTAAGTCTTTACTGTATTTTTTTGTAATATAATACTTAAAAGTACTTTTTAAAAAGATTGACCAAACACAACAATCTTGCAAAAAGCATCGTTCAAATGAATTGGCCAAACGGGCTCTTAGAAAGTCTTGCTGCACCAAACACTGGTGGTTGTTTCTTGTTGTAAGTGAATGCAACGAAAAGACCCGTAAATAACGAATAATGAAACATTTCCACAATAATATTTGCTTATGAAACCTTTTTTCACGTGATTTTGGTCTCTTTTTGATTGCTTGACAAAGGGGAACAAAAAGAAAAGCCCTATACACCAAAAGTAAAAAGGGGAAAGTCCACCCCAACCCTACCGCCAAAGCTTGACTTTACTAAACAAGCAAGAAAGGCTTCTTCTATCTTATTAGTCAAGCGCTAATGAGCAAGAAAACGGATATGCCTGGAAAGGTGTTGTTCATGGTGGTAAGCGAGGGGGGATTGAGTAAAGGGAGAATGCCGCTTTTTACTAATATAGTCCCGAGTTGGTAATTAGAGTTAGAAGCTTCACAGCTTCCTCCACTCACCTCCACGGGCGAATATAGTCACTAGACTCTTTCTTGGCTAGTCTAATAGACTATATCATTAACATGAGAGAAAGCTCCACCTCCCTCCCATGGCCTTCTGATACTAGAGTGAGCTGAGTTCATCATGATTTTCCAACTTGGGAAGGAATTTTGCTTCTTCTTCCATTTGTTACAAAATTAAAACAGATTTTCAAATATACTCCATCATATACTTCCTCTCAATTTATATGATACTCTCTTTTTAGGTTTTAGGTCAAAAATAATGATACATTTTATATTTGAAATATTTTAATTTTAAACTTTTATATCTTACTCATAAATCATAATGAGATAAAATATAATCACACAGTTATCTGTGTTTTATTTTAGACTGTAGGATTTAAGTATTTTTTTTCTTTCTTAAATTTCATACCGAATCAAATAACATCATATATATTAAGATGGAGGGGGTTAATTTAATAATCAAACATCCAATAATAAATAACCTTTACGTTATAATTCCTTATATTATAAGTTGTGCATTAAAATCCCTAAATTACAATTCACGCATTATTAATCCTTGTATTGATATTCATGTATGTAATACTAATCCCGCGTAACTCGCATTTGAACCAAACGCACCCTTTTTCTTGTAGTTTCTTTTAAAATTTGGACTATCAACTATGCATTAATTAAGATAGATATTTTTAGTTAGCGAATTAATGTGAAGCAAATGCAAGTCCAGGAAGCGAGTGAATTTTCTCCACTAACGCAACATCCAACAAGTATCACTTCAACAAGTATTGTTAATTTTCTTGAGTCACGCAACGAGTATTAATTTTTGAGAAAATTTCATAAATAGTCATATAATTATTATATTTTTTATCAAAGTCATATAATAATATTTTTCACACAAAAATAATAAAACTGTCATTATTTCATATAAAAATCATTGTATCCGGAAAACACAACTTCTCGGTAGTATTTTCTTCACGTTTTTTTATTTCGGTCTAATAAATAATAACCAAAGAGAAATATATATTCTTAGCCATTCCCAAAATAATATACATATATATATATATAAGAGAATGACCCAACTTGGCGCACTCCAATACCCATACATATAAATTAAAACAATACTAAAAAGGAACCCCCAGCCCCCCTCAAAAGAAAAAAACTTACTTTAGAATGCATAAGATTATGACAAAAAAGAAATATGAATAATTAGAGAACTCTTGAAATAATAATATTATTAATTTGAATGAAAATCTTGAAAAGAAAAAATATAAGATAGAAGTATCGTGTTTTGGAGGATTCACTTTTAGTATTATTTAAATTTTTGTATATTGGTATTGGATCGGGTAGGATGGGTTCGAGTTGGGTCATTCCTATTTTAATTGGATTATTATTTATTAGGTAGAAAAAAATAAAAAATAAAAAACATCAAATAAGAAACGCTACTAGAAAGTTGTAGTTTCCGACCACTGTGATTTTTTGTGTCAATTAGTGAAAGTTTTATGATTTTTGCGTGAAAAAATAAAATTATATGACTTTGACGAAAAAAGGTCATAATTATATGACAATTTATGAAATTAACTTTTAACTGGGAATTTTACACAAATGTCACAAATAAGTCTCAATTTATTAACCTCTAGCCATTAATTATAGACTTACCAAAACTAGCCAAGCTCATATAAAATTTGAAAATCCAAATAATAAGGTTCTTTCTCTCCAAGAATCACATGCAAAGATCTTCATATTTTTAAGAGTGACCAGCAATATTATGTGCAAGACGGAAGAAAATTTCATGGATGAGGTAGCAAATAAGGTAATGAAATACAAAAAAATATGTATACAAGATTTCAAAAATCTAAGAAAAAAAAAGGATCTTTTTCAATAGATATGGTTGAAATTCATTAAAAACATATAGATAAGTCAATATACAAAATTTGAGGAAGATTGAAGGTGATTTGGATTGATTTGATACAAAAATTCGTAATTAAAATCGAGTTCAAAAAAGTCTTATGCGACACATGTATCACGCATGTATCACACACACAGGTATATGTAGATATACATGTGATACATATTTGATATAAATACGATACATATGTGATACACATATCATTTTCTTCATGTTTATCTTTTACTTGTATTTTGAATTCAAACCACCTCAAAACTCCACCAAATCATCCCAAAACCGAGATTCAAGCTCCTTAAGATGTACCCAATCTATTCTAATAACATCCATTCAATAAAAAGCAAAAATTTAATATTTTTTTTGTTACAAATATCTAATTGGTCAATACTGGCAATATTGGGCTAATATTAGTAATTTTTTATGAATTGATCAATTTTTCTAATAAGATACTTATAAATGGACATAACTGATAATTTCCTTTATTAAAATTGTATATACGCTAATTGATTCAGATGTATGGGACAATTGGATCAGTATTTAGGGCCCGTTTGGCCATAAAAAAATTTATTTTATTTTGAAATATTTTCACTTTTTTTCCAAATAAGTGTTTGGCATGAAATTCTCAATTTTCATTTGAAAATGAATTTCAAAATTTTTTCAAAATTTAAAAAACTCCAAAAAGCTATTTTTTTAAAATTTCACTTCAGATCACTCTCCAAAATTAACAAAAAGTCCAAAATTGTATTCATGTCCAGACACAACTCTAATTTTTAAATATCATTTTACTTGAATTTTTTTTTACTATTTTCCGGAATTTTTTAACTTCTGTCCAAACACCTACTTAGTACTAGAGTTTAGCTCTTTTTAAATTACCTGATTTTAAAATAACCCCTCTATTTTTAAAAGATTGACATTATTTGTTTATTAATCTGTTTCTAAAAGATTGACACCTTTCAATATTTACTTAATAAGAAGCAATTATAAGCACACAAATGCTATGACATGTTTCAGACCATAAGTTTCAAAAGTTTAACAGCTACACAAATATATGGCTTATTTAAGACAACGTATTTCAAAAGTCTTTTCTTCTTTATTAAGGTTTGTGCCAAATCAAACTAAAATAATTTTTTTGAAGCGGAGGAAGTAATAATTTCTATATATTTGATTAATTTCTTAAAATAAAATCATAATTTGAACAAAGCCTACTGGGTTTAGTTAAACCTATAGACAAAGGGCTAGCTCCGATAGGGCTGTGCATAATTTGGTAAATACTGAATTACCTACCAAAACCGAAAATTTTGGTATTTGATATTCGGTATGGTATTTGGTTTAAGTTTTAAAAAAATATTGGTATTAGGTATGGTATTTGATATTTTAAAATGAAATACTGAAATATAGACATTGTACCGAAATATATATTATATTACACAATACACATATTATTAATTATAACATAAATATAAAAATTAAAAATTTTACTTTCCTTTATTCTCTAAGTTCATCAATTAACTCTAAGCAAGTAACCAGACATTTTAATGACCAAATTTATTCTTTATGTACAGTTTTCTCTTTTTGAGTTGATATTTGCTAGTTTTGGATAAAACTTTTATCAATAAATATTTTGAGTTTTGTACTTTTGAGTACTTTAATTTAGAATATTCCAATATATGACTCTATGTACTAGTTAGCATTCAAATCGAATAAACCGAAGTTACCAAATCGAATAAAGCGAAACCGAAAGGAGAATAATCGAATCATATCAAATTTAATTAGGTATGATATTAGTATTATATTTTAAAAAATCGAATACTAAAAATATCGAACCGAAATATCTAAATAACGCACCGTACCGACCCACGAACATCCATAGCTCCGCCCCTTAGTTCAGCATTGAAAGGAACTTTCCTTGGTATGAGCAGATTGGAAGGACTCATATCAGGTGTGTACTGTTGCAAAAGACGCAGAATCTTTTTCTTTTTCTCTCTTCAATTTACCTTTTTTCTTTTGGCAAGTCTAGCCACTCGGGCATTTGAGGGATTACAACAATAACAATAAACTAAATATATTCCTAACAGGTAATACCTTACCCCTAAAAATACATAAGCCTCGTGACAGCTCCAGATTCAAGAACAAGTACTGCAGAGCAGGGCAAGTCACCAGAAAAATCTCGCATCAATTAATGGTGACAAACAACTTGAAATAACCACTCTAGTAATAAGAATAACAGAAGAAACAAAAGAAGAAAAATTTACTACTACTGTAATAAGTAAAAGATTCAAGAATAATCAAGATTTATAGAGTGGATGTATACAAACTTTTCATCTTTGTAACCACTCCACATCTCTTACTGGTCTGACACCCTTCATCACCCTAAGCTAATAAAACAAGAAAACAGAAGAACAAAAAAACCACATACAACATTTCTAGTCTCTCTGTCCAAAAACTTGAAAAAAGATTAGTTTTTTTTTTTCAGCAGGAGTTGCATTCGGGAGAAGTATTAAAGAGCTCTAACTCAAGTTTGCTTCTGCAAACAGGGAAAAAGGGGTGTTTTGAAAGCCAAATATCAGTACATTCAAGGTGGAATCCATGATTACAACCAGGAACCAATCTGACCTGTTGTTCACTTTCAATATCCTCTAAACACACTGCACAATCATTGCTTAAAACCAATTCATTGTCTTTGATTTTGGGGAGTTTATCCAGTTGTTCAGCATACTAGAGTGGTGGTAAGTTGCTGCATACCAAACCAAACAGATGTAAACCAGAAAAGCAACGCTCATACCAACACAAGGAAGAAAAAGTGCAAGAAACACTGTAAGAATCATTGTTTAATAATGTGAATTAAATTAAGTGAATAGTTGAATATATAGGAGTGACAATTTTGTTAATAAAAGAGAAGGGAGAGAGAGAATTAAATAGTGAAGTGACTGCAGACCGTATATGGTAAATAATATATGTATAGTGCTCAACTGCCCATGAAAAGGCTTCTCAAGAGAATTAAATTTCTTTAAGTTGTCCTCAACGACTACACATACATCTCAACTGATCATTTTATAATTTAAACACTTTAAGTGACTATTAAATATATCAAATAAACACGTGTTGTTGATGTGACATATGCGTGTTTGCTAACAAAGTCTTGGGCGCATGAAGTCAGTTACTAATAATCACTTGAAGTGTCTAAATGGTAAAGTGGTCAGTTGAGATGTATGTCTGATCATTAAGAACAACTTAAAAGGAACGTTTATGTGTTTCACCATTTATATACATAGGTGTTGTGGAAGGGTTAACTGTTCACGCAACGTTTGAGGTTTTTCTAAATTCAAATATTGCAACTTAATATTTTCATTTATAAATTTAATAACTACGTAAAATAACACTCATTCCCTTCAATTTATGTCAAACTATTTTCTTTTAGTCCACAAAAAAAAAAATGACCCCTTCCATATTGAAAATAATTTACCTTTATGTAATGATTTATAGCCGCATAAAATTTATGTGTTTCATTTTACATTACAAATTTAAAATTCTTCTCTTATTTTTTAAATTTTCGTGTGCAGTCAAATAGGTTCACAACAATTAAAACTAAGAGAGTATAAATCTTAATCTTTCTGTCTCATTTTAAGTTACACGTTTTTTTAAAAAAATTGTATAAAAAACAATGACATCTTTTTTTTCGCAACCATTTAATCATAACATCCCAAATTCCTTACAGATCAATTGGATTTTTTGGTTCTTTACAAACTTATTTTTAGTTTTATGACCTCACATCTTTTTTTACACATGAGAGATTTATTTTTACACGTAAAAGATCTAAAAAGGTCATTTTTTTAAATTCAAAATTGTAAAGTAGCATGATGTACAAATAACACGTTCTTCTACCAACACTAATCTAAAATTTAAATGGAAAAACACGTGAAACTCTCACCATCACTTTGCTTAACACCTAAAGTGTGTGTATCAAAAAAAGAAACAAATAACTTGTTACATCCTCCGGTTCACAATAAGTGACCAGTTTGCTTTTAGCACGCCCCTTAAGAAAATACTAAATTCTATACAAAATACCTATTATGACTAAACTACCCCTAATTAACTATTTAATGTGAGGAGTAAGAAAACTTTTTAGGGAAATGTACACAAGGGTTATTTTTTAAAATAAAAATGAATTCTTTCTTGATTATATAAATGGACACTTATTTTGAACCAAAATAAAAAGGTAAACTGGTCACTTATTGTGAACCGGAGGGAGTAATACACTGTTTAGTTTACTAACAAATAATTTTGTTGGTGTTGTTTTCTACACCAATACCACACAAGAGGGGTGATTTGTGTGGTGTCTGATTTTCGCGTGCACTTGTTATGGAAGGACCAGGTTCTTTTATGTGTTCCGACTCCTACTTTTCGCGGAATAATAAATATAGAAAATAAAGAACATATATATTTTTATGTGGAAAACACCTGGCTCAAAAGGTGAAAAACCACGACCTACTTCTCAGTAAGATTTTTCCAAAACTCTTTACTAAATCAGTGAGCCAAAATAACATTTA
>ML357150.1:5388-15909 GCA_005239505.1 Nicotiana paniculata | reverse complement strand
GGCCGGACACCTTGGTACGAAGCCGGTACCGGGTCGCATGATATTTGTCCGGGACATTAAATAAGACCCAAGGAACCATAACCAACACTTCGAAATTAGCAAGTTAAATTTTTTGGCATTATGGCAATTAAACTGGAATTCCGTCAGTCGTGGATGTATTATCGCCTGCCATGGTCCAGGTCGGACGCCTTGATACGGAGTCGGTACAGGATCGCATGATATTTTTTCGGGATATAAAATACCCAAGAAACCATAACCAACACTTCGAAAGGATCAAGTTACTTTTTTTGGCATTTTAGGGCAATTAAACTAGAATTCCGCCAAGTCGTGCCTGCATTATCGCCTTCCATGGTCCAGGCCGGACGCCTTTGTATGGAGCCGGTACCGGATCGCATGATATTTGTCCGGGATTTAAAATATGACCCAAGGATCCATAACTAACACTCCGAAATGATCAAGTTACATTTTTTGGCATTTTATGGCAATTAAACTGGAATTCCGCCAGCCGTGCCTTTATTATCGCCTGCCATGGCCTAGGCCGGACGCCTTGGTACGGAGCCGATTCCGGATCTCATGATTTATTTCCGGGACATCAAATACGACCCAAGGAACTATAACCAACGCTTCGAAATGATCAAGTTACATTTTTTGGCATTTTATGGCAATTAAACTGGAATTCCGTCAGTCGTGCATGTATTATCGCCTGCCATGGTCCTGGCCGGATGCCTTAGTACGGAGCCAGTACCGGATCTCATGATATTTGTCCGGGATATCAAATATGACCCAAGGAACCGTAAGCAACGCTTCGAAATGATCAAGTTACATTTTTTGGCATTTTATGGCAATTAAATTAGAATTCCGCCAGTCGTGCCTGTATAATCGCCTGCCATGGTCCAGGCCGGACGCCTTGGTACGGAGCCAGTACCCGATTGCATGATATTTCTCCGGGACATAAAATACGACCCAAGGAACCATAACCAACACTTCGAAATGATCAAGTTACAATTTTTGGCATTCTATGGCAATTAGACAGGAATTCTGCCAGCCGTGCCTGTATTATTGCCTGCTATGGTCCAGGTCGGACGCCTTGGTACGGATCGGGTACCGGATCGCATGATATTTGCCATGGATATCAAATATGACCCAAGGAACCATAACCAACTTGGAAATTATCAAGTTCCATTTTTTGGCATTTTATGACAATTAAACTAGTATTCCGTCAGTCGTGCATGTATTATCGCCTGCCATGGTCCAGGCCGGACGCCTTGGTATGGAGCCGGTACCGGATCTCGTGGAATTTCTCCAGGACATCAAATACGACCCAAGGAACCATAACCAACGCTGCAAAATGATCAAATTATATTTTTTGGCATTTTATGGCAATTAAACTTGAATACCGCCAGTCGTGCATGTATTATCGCCTGCCAACGTCAAGGCCGGACGCCTTGGTACGGAGCCGGTACCGGATCGCATTATCTTTGTTCGAGACATTAAATATGACCCAAGGAACATTAACCAAGGCATCGAAATGATCAAATTACATTGTTTGGCATTTTATGGCAATTAAATTGGAATTCCGCCAGTCGTGCCGGTATTATCTCCGACCATGATCCAGGTCGGACGCCTTGGTACGGACCCGGTACCGAATCCCATGATATTTTTTTGGGACATAAAATATTACCCAAGGAACCATAACCAACGCTTCGAAATGATCAAGTTACATTTTTTGGCATTTTATGGCAATTAAACTGGATATCCGCCCGTCGTGCTTGTATAATCGCCTGCCATGGTCCAGACCGGACGCCTTGGTACAGAGCCGGTATGCGATCGCATGATATTTGTCCGGGACATAAAATACGACCCAAGGAACCATAACCAACACTTCAAAATGATCAAGTTACATTTTTTGGCATTTTATGGCAATTAAACTGGAATTCCGCCAGTCGTGCCCGTATTATCGCCTGCCATGGTCCAGGCCGGAGGCCTCGGTACGGAGCCAGTACCGGATCGCATGATATTTTTCCGGGATATTAAATACGACCCAAGGAACCATAAAAAATGCTTCGAAATGATCAAGTTACATTTTTTGGCATTTTATGGAGATTAAACTGGAATTCCGCAAGTCATGCTTGTATTATCTCCTGCCATGGTCCAGGTCGGACGCCTTGGAATGGAGCCGGTATCGGATAACATTCTATTTGTTCGGGACATCAAATACGTCCCAAGGAACCATAACAAATGCTTCGAAATGATCAAGTTACACTTTTTGGCATTTTATGGCAATTAAACTAGAATTCCGTAAGTCATGCCTGCATTATCGCCATCCATGGTCTAGGCCAGACGCCTTGGTGTGGAGCAGGTACCTGATCACATGATATTTTTCCGGGACATCAAATAAAACCCAAGGAACCGTAACCAACTCTTCGAAATGATCAAGTTACACTTTTTAGCATTTTATGGCAATTAAACTTGGAATTCTGCAAGTCGTGCCTGTATTATCGTCTGCCATGGTCGAGGCCAGACGCCTTGGTACCAGATCGCATGATATTTTTTTGGCAATTAAACTGGAATTGCGTGAGTCGTGCCTATATTATCGCCTGCCATGGTCCAGGCTGGACGCCTTGGTACGGAGCCATTACCGGATCGCATGATATTTGTCCGGGACATTAAATATGACCCAAGGAAGCATAACCAACACTTCGAAATGATCAAGTTACATGTTTGGCATTTTATGGACATTAAATTGGAATTCCTCCAGTAGTGCCTGTATTATCGCCTGCCATGGTCCAGGCCAGAGGCCTTGGTACGGAGCCGGTACCGGATCGCATGATATTTTTTTGGGACAGCAAATACGACCCAAGGAACCATAACCAACACTTCGAAATGATCAAGTCACATTTTTTTAGCATTCTATGGCAATTAGACTGGAATTCCGCCAGCCGTGCCTGTATTATTACCTGCTATGGTCCAGGCCAAACGCCTTGGTAAGGAGCCGGTACCGGATCGTATGATATTTGTCCGAGATATCAAATATGACCCAAGGAACCATAACCAACACTTCGAAATGATCAAGTTACATTTTTTGGCATTTTATGGCAATTAAACTTGAATTCCGCCAGTCGTGCCTCTATTATTGCCTGCCATGGTCCAGGCCGGACTCATTGGCACGAAGCCGGTACAGGGTCGCATGATATTTGTCCGGGACATTATTATGACCCAAGGAACCATAACCAACGCTTCGAAATGATCAAGTTACATTTTTTGGCATTTTATGGATATTAAACTGGAATTCCGCCAGTCGTGCATGTATTATCGCCTGCCATGGTCCAGGCCGGACGCCTTGGTACGGAGCCGGTACCGGATCACATGATATTTGTCCGGGACATCAATTACGACCCAAGGAACCATAACAAACACTTTGAAATGATCAAGTTACATTTTTTGGCAATTAAATTGGAATTCCGCCAGTCGTGCCTCTATTATCGCTTGTCGTGGTCAGGCCAGAGGCCTTGGTACGGAGCCGTTACCGGATCGCATGATATTTTTTTGGGACATCAAATACGACCAAAGGAACCATAACCAACGCTTCGAAATGATCAAGTTACGTTATTGGCATTTTATGGCAATTAAACTGGAATTCCGCCAATCGTGCCTGTATTATCGCTTGCCATGGTCCAGGCCAGACGCCTTGGTACGAAGCCGGTATCGGATAGCATGATATTTGTCCGGGACATCAAATACAGCCCAAGGAACCATAACCAACGATTCGAAATGATCAAGTTACATTTTTGGGCATTTTATGGTAATTAAACTGGAATTTCGCTCGTTGTGCCTGTATTGTCGCCGGCCATGGTCCAGGCCGGACGCCTTGGTATGGAGCCGGTACCAGATCTCATGATATCTGTCCGGGACATCAAATACGACCCAAGGAACCATAGCCAACACTTCGAAATGATCAAGTTACATTTTTTAACATTTTATGGCAATTAAACTGGAATTCCGCAAGTCGTGCCTGTATATCGCCTGTCATGGTCCAGGCCGGACGTCTTGGTATGGAGCCGGTATAGGATAGCATTATATTTGTCCGGGACATCAAATATGCCCCAAGTAACCATAACCAACGCTTCGAAATGATTAAGTTACATTTTTTGGCATTTTATGGCAATTAAACTAGAATTCCGCAAGTCGTGCCTGTGTTTTCGCCATCCATGGTCCAGGCCGGAAGCCTTGGTGTGGAGAAGGTACCGGATCGCATGATATTTTTTCGGGAGATCAAATACAACCCAAGGAACCATAACCAACTCTTCGAAATGATCAAGTTACATTTTTGGCATTTAATGGCAATTACACTGGAATTCTGCAAGTCGTGCATGTATTATCGTCTGCCATGGTCCAGGCCAGACGCCTTGGTACGGAGCCGGTACTGGATCACATGATAGTAGTCTGGGACATCAAATACGACCCAAGGAACCATAACAAACGCTTCGAAGTGATCAAGTTACATTTTTTGACATTTTATGGAAATTAAACTGGAATTGCGCCAGTTGTGCCTGTATTATCGCCTGCCATGGTCCAGGCTGGACGCCTTGGTACGGAGCCGTTACCGGATCGCATGATATTTGTCTGGGACATTAAATACGACCCAAGGAAGCATAACCAACACTTCTAAATGATCAAGTTACATGTTTGGCATTTTATGGACATTAAATTGGAATTCCGCCAGTCGTGCCTGTATTATCGTCTGCCATGGTCCAGGCCAGAGGCCTTGTTACGGAGCCGGTACTGGATCGCATGATATTTTTTTGGGATATCAAATACGACCAAGGAACCATAACCAACGCTTCGAAATGATCAAGTTACATTGTTTGGCATTTTATGGCAATTAAATTGGAATTCCCCAAGTCGTTCCTGTATTATCGCCTGCCATGGTCCAGGCCAGAGGCCTTGGTACGGAACCGGTACCGGATCGCATGATATGTTTTTGGGACATCAAATACGACCAAGGAACCATAACCAACGCTTCGACATGATCAAGTTACATTGTTTGGCATTTTATGGCAATTAAATTGGAATTCGCCCAGTCGTTCCTGTATTATCGCCAGCCATGGTCCAGGCTAGAGGCCTTGGTACAGAGCCGGTACCGGATCGCATGATATTTTTTCAGGGCATCAAATATGACCGAAGGAACCATAACCAATGTTTCGAAATGATCAAGTTACATTTTTGGCATTTTATGGAAATTAAATATGAATTTTGCTAGTCGTCCCCGTATTATCGCCTGCCATGGTCCAGGTCGGAGGCCTTGGTACGGAGCCGGTACCGGATCGCATGATATTTTTTCGGGACATCAAATATGACCCTAGGAACCATAACCAATGCTTCGAAATGATCAAGTTACATTTTTGGCATTTTGTGGAAATTAAATATGAATTCTGCCAGTCGTGCCCGTATTATCGCCTGCCATGGTCCAGGTCGGAGGCCTTGGTACGGAGCCGGTACCGGATCGCATGATATTTTTTCGGGACATCAAATATGACCCTAGGAACCATAACCAACGCTTCAAAATGATCAAGTTAGATTTTTTGGAATTTTATGTCAATTAAGCTGGAATTTCGCAAGTCGTGCATGTATTATCGTCTGCCATATTCCAGGCCGGACGCCTTGGTATGGAGCCGGTACCGGATCGCATGATATTTGTTCGGGACATCAAATACGACCCAAGTAACCATAACCAACACTTCGAAATGATCAAGTTACATTTTTTGGCATTTTATGTCAATTAAACTGGAATTCCGTCAATCGTGCGTGTATTATCGCCTGCCATGGTCCAGATCGGACGCCTTGGTACTGGATCGCATGATATTGTTTTGGCAATTAAACTGGAATTGTGCCAGTCGTGCCTGTATTATCGCCTGCCATGGTCCAGGCTGGACGCCTTGGTACGGAGCCATTACCGGATCGCATGATATTTCTCCGGGACATTAAATACGACCCAAGGAAGCATAACCAACACTTCGAAATGATCAAGTTACATGTTTGGCATTTTATGGACATTAAATGGGAATTTCTCCAGTCGTGCCTGTATTATCGCCTACCATAGTCCAGGCCAGAGGCCTTGGTACGGAGCTGGTACCGGATCGCGTGATATTTGTCCAGGACACCAAATACGACCCAAGGAACCATAACCAACGCTTTGAAATGATCAAGTTACATTTTTTGGAATTTTATGTCAATTAAGGTGGAATTCCGCAAGTCGTGCATGTATTATCGTCTGCCATATTCCAGGCCGGACGCCTTGGTATGGAGCCGGTACCGGATCGCATGATATTTTTTCAGGGCATCAAATATGACTGAAGGAACCATAACCAATGCTTCGAAATGATCAAGTTACATGTTTGGCATTTTATGGACATTAAATTGGAATTTCTCCAGTCGTGCCTGTATTATCGCCTGCCATGGTCCAGGCCAGAGGCCTTGGTACGGAGCCGGTACCGGATCACGTGATATTTGTCCGGGACATCAAATACGACCTAAGGAACCATAACCAACGCTTCGAAATGATCAAGTTACATTTTTTGGCATTTTATGGCAATTAAATTGGAATTCCGCCAGTCGTGCATGTATTATCGCCTGCCATGGTCCAGGCCGGACGCCTTGGTACGGTCCCGGTACCGGATCGCATGATATTTTTCGGGGACATCAAATACGACCCAAGGAACCATAACAAACACTTCGAAATGACCAAGTTACATTTTTTGGCAAGTAAATTGTAATTCCGCCAGTCGTGCCTCTATTATCGCTTGCCGTGGTCCAGGCCAGAAGCCTTGGTACGGAGCCGGTACCGGATCGCACGATATTTTTTTGGGACATAAAATACGACCAAAGGAACCATAACCAACGATTCGAAATGATCAAGTTACGTTTTTGGCATTTTATGGCAATTAAACTGGAATTCCGACAGTCGTGCCCGTATTATCGCCTGCCATGGTCCAGGCCGGAGGCCTTAGTACAGAGCCGGTATCGGATCACATGATATTTTTTCGGGACATTAAATACGACCCAAGGAACCATAACCAACGATTCGAAATGATCAAGTTACGTTTTTGGCATTTTATTTCCATTAAACTGGAATTCCGCCAGTCGTGCATGTATTATCGCCTGCCATGGTCCAGGCCGGAGGCCTTAGTACAGAGCCGGTATCGGATCACATGATAATTTTTTGGGACATAAAATACAACCCAAGTAACCATAACCAACGCTTCAAAATGATCATATTATATTTTTTGGCATTTTATTTCAATTAAATTGGAATTCCGCTAGTCGTGCCCGTATAATCCCCTGCCATGGTCCAGGCCGGAGGCCTTAGTACAGAGCCGGTATCGGATCACATGATATTTTTTCGGGACATTAAATACGACCCAAGGAACCATAACCAACGCTTCAAAATGATCAAGTTATATTTTTTGGCATTTTATTTCCATTAAACTGGAATTCCGCCAGTCGTGCCTGTATTATCGCTTGCCATGGTCCAGGCCAGACGCCTTGGTACGAAGCCGGTATCAGATAGTATGATATTTGTCCGGGACATCAAATACCACCCAAGGAACCATAACCAACGATTCGAAATGATCAAGTTACATTTTTTTGCATTTTATGGCAATTAAACTGGAATTTCGCTCGTTGTGCTTGTATTATCGCCGACCATGGTCCAGGCCGGATGCCTTGGTGCGAAGCCGGTACCAGATCACATGATATTTGTCCGGGACATCAAATACGACCCAAGGAACCATAGCCAACACTTCGAAATGATCAAGTTACATTTTTTTGACATTTTATGGCAATTAAACTGGAATTATGCAAGTCGTGCTTGCATATCGCCTGCCATGGTCCAGGCCGGATGTCTTGGTATGGAGCCGGTATCGGATAGCAATATATTTTTCCGGGACATCAAATACGTCCCAAGTAACCATAACCAACGCTTCGAAATGATCAAGTTACATTTTTTGGCATTTTGTGGCAATTAAACTAGAATTCCGCAAGTCGTGCCTGTATTTTCGCCATCCATGGTCCAGGCCGGAAGCCTTGGTGTGGAGAAGGTACCGGATCGCATGATATTTTTTCGGGAGATCAAATAGAACCCAAGGAACCATAACCAACTCTTCGAAATAATCAAGTTACATTTTTGGCATTGTATGGCAATTACACTGGAATTCTGCAAGTCGTGCATGTATTACCGTCTGCCATGGTCCAGGCCAGACGCCTTGGTACGGAGCCGGTACTGGATCACATGATAGTTTTTCGGGACATCAAATACGACCCAAGGAACCATAACAAATGCTTCAAAGTGATCAAGTTACATTTTTTGACATTTTGTGGAAATTAAACTGGAATTGCGCCAGTCGTGCCTGTATTATCGCCTACCATGGTCCAGGCTGGACGCCTTGGGACGGAGCCATTACCGGATCGCATGATATTTGTTAGGGACATTAAATACGATCCAAGGAAGCATAAACAACACTTCGAAATGATCAAGTTACATGTTTGGAATTTTATGGACATTAAATTGGAATTCCGCCAGTCGTGCCTGTATTATCGCCTGCCATTGTCCAGGCCAGAGGCCTTGGTACGGAGCCGGTACCGGATCACATGATATGTTTTTGGGACATCAAATACGACCAAGGAACCATAACCAACGCTTCGAAATGATCAAGTTACATTGTTTGGCATTTTATGGCAATTAAATTGGAATTCCCCCAGTCGTTCCTGTATTATCGCCTGCCATGGTCCAGGCCATAGACCTTGGTACTGAGCCGGTACCGGATCGCATGATATTTTTTCAGGGCATCAAATATGACCGAAGGAACCATAACCAATGCTTCGAAATGATCAAGTTACATTTTTGGCATTTTATGGCAATTAAACTGGAATTCCGCCAGTCGTGCCCGTATTATCGCCTGCCATGGTCCAGGCCGGAGGCCTTAGTACAGAGCCGATATCGGATCACATGATATTTTTTCGGGACATCAAATACAACCTAAGTAACCATAACCAACGCTTCAAAATGATCATATTATATTTTTTGGCATTTTATTTCAATTAAACTGGAATTCCGCTAGTCGTGCCCGTATTATCGCCTGCCATGGTCCAGGTCGGAGGCCTTGGTACGGAGCCGGTACCGGATCGCATGATATTTTTTCGGGACATCAAATATGACCCTAGGAACCATAACCAATGCTTCGAAATGATCATGTTACATTTTTGGCATTTTATGGAAATTAAATATGAATTCTGCCAGTCGTGCCCGTATTATCGCCTACCATGGTCCAGGTCGGAGGCCTTGGTACGAAGCCGGTACCGGATCGCATGATATTTTTTCGGGACATCAAATATGACCCTAGGAACCATAACCAGTGCTTCAAAATGATCAAGTTAGATTTTTTGGAATTTTATGTCAATTAAGCTGGAATTCCGCAAGTCGTGCATGTATTATCGTCTGCCATATTCCAGGCCGGACGCCTTGGTATGGAGCCGGTACCGGATCGCATGATATTTTTTCGGGACATCAAATATGACCCTAGGAACCATAACCAACGCTTCGAAATAATCAAGTTACATTTTTTGGTAATTAAACTGGAATTCCGCCAATCGTGCGTGTATTATCGCCTGCCATGGTCCAGGTCGGACGCCTTGGCACGAAGCCATTACCATATCATATGATATTTTTCTGGGACATCATATACGACCCAAGGAACCATAAACAATGCTTTGAAATGATCAAGTTACATTTTTTGGTAATTAAACTGGAATTCCGCCAGTCGTGCCTGTATTATCGCCTGCCATGGTCCAGGCCAGACGCCTTGGTACGGAGCCGGTATCGGATAGCATGATATTTGTACGGGACATCAAATACGGCCCAAGTAACCATAACTAATGCTTCTAAATGATCAAGTTACATTTTTTGGCATCTTATGGCAATTAAACTGGCATTCTGCCAGAAGTGCCTGTATTATCGCCTACCATGGTCCAGGCCATAGGACTTGGTACGGAACCGGTACCGGATTGCATGATATTTTTCCAGGACATCAAATACGACCCAAGGAACCATAACCAATGCTTCGAAATGATCAAGTTACATTTTTTGGCATTTTATGTCAATTAAACTGGAATTCCGCAAGTCGTGCATGTATTAATGTCTGCCATAGTCTAGGCCGGACGCCTTGGTATGGAGCCGGTACCAGATCCCATGATATTTTTCCGGGACATCAAATACGACCCAAGGAACCATAGCCAACGCTTCGAAATGATCAATTTACATTTTTTGGCAGTTTATGGCAATTAAATTGGAATTCCGCCAGTTGTGCCTCTATTATCGCCTGCCATGGGCTAGGTCGGATGCCTTGGTACAGAGCTGGTACCGGATTGCATGATATTTGTACGGGACATCAAATACGACCCAAGGAACCATAATCAACGCTTTGAAATTATCAAGTTACATTTTTTGGCATTTTATGGCAATTAAAC
>MDKI01161831.1:0-68474 GCA_005239505.1 Nicotiana paniculata | reverse complement strand
CCAGATTATATTTGCAGCGCCCGTTTAGTCTTTTTATAAGACATAGTTGAGCGTGATCATCTCTTCCCTCACTTGACTATAGACTTTGTAATACTATCATCTTTTTTATCTACCGTTGTCATCCATGTATCATATCTGACTCATAATGCTTCATTGACTCTCTTCTTATTTTCCGCTAACATTTATGTCTATCACTTTTTTCTGAAAACTCGAACAAGACATTCTTTTACCTTTAGCTCTTCTTGCTCCATCTACTAGCTCTTCGGGTTGCCTACCATTCTTTCTCTACTAGGGACGGGAGCCACACTAAGATAATACTTATCCCTTCCAGGCTTCCAGTGCCTATCTTTGTTGTACTCATATCTAGCTGACGTAAACAATCCATCCATCCGCGTGTCTCATTAGGAGATCTATTAGCACATTTACAATATCCTTCGGAAATGTCAACTAACTCAAATAGTCGATTCACCATTTTTGATTTCTCTAACCCTAGACGGATCCTGATATCCCGTCCTTCTCTTAAACCATATCTATTGGCTCCCATGGAGCATAACTGGGATGGGTGTGGCTAATTGTACATACCTCAGTTACTGTTGAACTCTTCCTGAATGGTAAACAATGATAATCTTCACTAGTTGGGTACCTCGTAACCTCTTTCACCTTGCTTCTTTTACTTGTTGAAACTTATATCCACCTCCTGAATCTCTCATTGCTTCTCACCATAAGGATAGATATTCTTACCTTAGGGCTCCTTATCAAGAAGATTACACACATGTTCTGCTGAAAACTTTACATTTACTCACCATAAGCATGATGCAAAATCGAGTTCCTCTGACTCAATTCTTCGACAGCTACTCTCTTACCAACCGTCTTTCTGGATGTAGGCATCGTCGTATTATGAATAAGATAGAGTTTAGGAAATTGAGTTCTTACAACTGAGCTCTACCACACGATCTAGAGTAAGAAGAAAGAGTGACAATCCTAAATGCTCTACAGCCTCCTACTTATAGGCTTGGTGCACGACACACCCATAAAAAAATACTCTACTAGACACGACTTGTAGACTCCCTAGAACATAACTGCTCGAATACCACTTTTGTCACGACCTGAACATGGGTGGCGACACCGGCACCCGGTGCCTCACCTATCCTTGTGTACCAACTTGCGACTAAGGGATTCTAAACATATAAAGTCATACTTTGGTCATGGCCACATTGCAACACAATTTTCAAAGCAGAAATATAAAATTGAATGGAAGCTAACACTGACTAAACATGAAGCTGGGCCGACAAGGCCATCATAACTACTATAGCTGACAAACCAACAAAATACACATACAAGGCCTACAAGCCCAACATACTACACTAACTGACAGGATATGTCTACAAGCCTCTACTGATGGATGTACTATGATCGGAACAGGGCATCGACCTACCCATAACCTATATACATATATACACAAGATGTACACAAAACTCTAGACTCGGCAACTCTGAAGGACGTGGAGCTTACTGATAAAGCTGAACTCGAGCAACACCTACTGAGGAGGTCTACCCGTTTATCTATCTGAACCTATATGCATGAAATGCAGCGTTCCAAAAAAAAAGATGTCAGTACGAAATAACGTACCGAGTGTGCAAGGCAATAAAATAACTGAAAGCTAAAACTGAATTGATAATATAATAACTGGGAGTCAAAGATGATCTGGAGATATACTTTCCTACTTATACTGACTCAGCTCTCTCAATATAGTAAATAAAATATATGTCCGTCCCTATAAGGCTCGAAACGTGTAACTGCTCCGCCATAGTAGGCTCGCTCATAGGCGCTCAGTCATACTAGGCTTTGTATCTCGACCATGCTGGGTCACTCATAGGCGCTCGGCCATAGTAGGCTTGGTATATAACTTACCATCTTATCAAAGGTTGCCCAATAGGGGCCTGCCCACCGATTATAGCTTGGTGGTGGGGAAAATACTGTAATACTGTAAATATATAGACCTTACGCTCTCTTGACTGAAAGAAGACAATACTCAATTGAATATAAAGTCCCGATAAGGAAAACTACTGTAACTTATGAGACTAGGATAATGTATATAAATTCGGGAGTATGAACTTCTCTTTATGCCTCGTTATCAAACACATGTAGTTATGAGATCATGCCAAAATGAAGGAAGGGATTAACCTTAACATACCTGAGCTGATTCTCTTGAAAATTCCTCTAACTCTCGTCAATTGCGACAAAATACGTAACAACGTATCGAAGTAGGGAAAAATCCGTATGATATTCTTGAGAAAGATTGCGCTGTACTCCCTTAGAATCGTAAATATCACGTTGTTGTAGCGTTATGAAATTTCATATGAATTTAGATTGAGAATCTAATTTCTGAGAGTTAAAGTTTGTTCCGTGTTGTGAATTAAAGTCCATTCCATTTGTGAATGCCTCCGTTACTAGCTCACACATCGCCATTCTCTACAATAATGATGTAGGAAAGTGTCTTAAGACTTCTGGTTGTGGGCCCGCTTTAGGGGATGGGCATATAATCCTTTAATTGTGACACCTATCTTATGCATCTAAGAGTCACATTATAAGGCTTTATGGGCTGCCACATTGGGGCCCTTTAGTCTTTATCCAAAATTCACCCATTTTCCTTAATCAACTCATTAATCCTCCACTAATCCAATAATTAACCAAATATCTACATAATTAAGAATTATCTCAAATTACGTATAATACGACTCATTTTTAACACACTTTATACATCTTACTATCATGGTCATGTGGTACCTTGTATGACACTAGTCCATAAATACGGGGTATTGTAGCTTGGACCGTATTTTATCTCATAATGTCAAACTTCGACGAAATTCATTTTCTTCGATTTGCTTACTCTCTCACCTTCACAAATTTACTCATCACTTATTTGAAATAGAGTAATACTTATAATCCCAAAATAATCTCACTCCCGAGCTTACGTCGATTAAATTACGTTTAAACTTCAACGTACGAAAATGCGGGATGTATCATCTCGTTTCCGATCTTCCATCAATTTACTTATGGCTTACTTTCACGTACGAAAACATGGGGTGTAACAAGTATTATGGAAGTGGTAGAGTATGGGCATTGTGAGTTATCTAACGTTTTGATCTATGGCTTTGAGCTAAGTAGGGGAGTTGGCTATCGACGATTTGATTGCACGATTATGTGTTGTATTTGTTTCGTCTGAGGCATACTGTGAATCGGTTACGACTTACAGATGTTGGTTTTGAGGATGACTTTAAGCAGGGAAATTTTTGGATGCATAATGTATTACACTTTATTGGTATATAGTAACATTATAATGATTAGGATTTGTATTCGTGGTAGATGTGATGTACTAAGGAAAAGGGATTCACTCGGTTGCTTAGAGGTGTAGATTACTTCTTTGGGTGTCGTCGTGCTAATGGGGCACAGGTCGTTCGGCCCATTTGGGTGGTGTCATTGAGATTTTAGCAGACCGGATGACTCTCGAGAAGGTTCTAATGAATTCAAGATTTATATATAGCAATTGAGAATTTACCTAGATTCGCATATGGCTAGAACCCGAGATTTGCGTCGAATGGTGTCGGAACTCGCGATATTTTTATATCATTATGGATCCTACATTCAGTATGAGAAAGATGAAGGAAAAAACTTTAGATTCACAAAAGGTCCCTTCAGAGAGGGGATCTCGATTGTGATACTTTTGGGGTGCTTAAGAGGGAATACAACGGCTTATGGGCCTTAGGTGTTACACCCCATATTTCTATATGTAAGAGTACATCGCAAGTCAATTGATATAAACTCAAAAATGAAATCATCTTTGAAAAGTTTATAAAAAAAGTTAACATGTTACCGTGGAGGTTACAAATATTTAAGATCATGAATACCAAGTACCAAGAGGGTTGGAAGGCTTAGAAGCTAAACGACTTGAAGAAAGTAAATTTCGTCGAAAGTCGACAAGTTGGAATGTTATAACATGTACTTTTGGGGTGAGACTAGGGTTCTTATCATTAAAAGGAGGTTATTTTATGATTTAATTTAGCCGTATAATATTCGTGTCTTATATTTTGAAGTCAAGCGAGTTGTTGAACAAAATTTGGTAAAGGTCATCATAATTTACGTTTATAAATGTGCTGAAAATTAGGTCACATGTAGATTAGCGTTTCTACAAATATACTTGGAATTACGGGATTATCCACCTACCAAATTGAATAACTACGAGTCTAGTTTCTAACTTATTAAAGCATTTGTCGATATGACATCGTAGTAGAGAGATATTTGCATTTTCGCAAGACCGCGCAAGCAGCTCCCAATGGGACCCACTTAGGCGGTGGACGACCCTTGAACATTTTAAAGGAGTTGGACGGCTTATTTTTGGTCATTTTCGACAAAAGGCAGTTCCCAAGATCTCTCAAAACCTCTCTAACAGTTCTCCAAGGTTCCAAGTCGAATCTAAGGGGGTTTTACCTAAACCTAACCTCAAAAGTTAGCCTAAGTGAAAAAGAGAGACCCTATGGTGTTGTGATGTGATTAAGGGTGCTTGTAAACTAAGGGAAGCTTTGGTTCGAGTTTTTTTCATATTATTTAAGGTATTTATAACACCCTATTTCTTGGGATTAATCTTATATATGTGTTGGTTAAGTTATTTGGATGAAGAATTACAAGATACAACTTGAAGTTGTATAAGAAGTTGTTGTCTCTTATTGGAATATTTTAGAGTTGTGTTTATGACTTCATATGGCTGGAAATAGTGGGGAATAGCTTATTTATAATGTTATTATTGTTTTTATGCTTTTAAATATGTTGAGTATGTTGTAAATATGAGAAGAAGCAACCACACAATACCTAGAAGTTGTTCATGTCGTTGTTTTATCTTGTGGAGCTGTTTGATGTTACTTTTATGATGGATATAAGGTTGGAATGTCATGTAAATATATGTGTTTATTGGTATTGTAAGTACAGTGGAGATAGGAAAAAGAGTTGGTATTTGGTTCAAATCCAAGCTTGTCGTTCGTCGTGTTAAATAATAGTTTCGTTGGGATATTTATGCACTTGTTGTTTTGTAGCTTGATTTGTGTTGTGATGCTGAAAGTATATAGGTGAAGGTTGTATGGGTTCATGTTGGTGGTTGTTGTTGGTTTATGGTATTGGAGGAGGCCCTTGTTACAGGAGAGATGCTTCCCAAATTTACATAAACGAGCTACTAGTTTAACTTGCAGACTTAGCCTTTACTCAACACTGATTTTTAATCTCCTTATGCTATGGTAGATTGAGTTGAGTTGTTTGAAGAATTTCTTGGAAGGTATTAAGGACTCAACAAAGTTAATGAATGTTAAGGCTATCCCTTCTTTCCTTTTGGCATGATCCATATGATATAACGAAACGAGCAAGCACGCAACTTTCACAAATGATTATATCCTTAGAAGTACTAGGGTTGCCTATGTTCTTGATTCCCTATATGTCCTACTATCACATCGTATGTTCACGGGTCTCAAAAAATATTTAAGTTGATAAAGATTATTTTGTGATATTAACCAAAGTCATATTGATCTTATAACATTCCGAGAGATCTTATTGACTTACTTCTTGTGTATTGCATTCATTTATACATATGCACTGACCCATGACAAGATGGTGTTATATATGCATATATTTTATGTATATGAGGAATGGGGAAAGTTTATAGCGGTATATACGCACCATCACCGGATCAACTAGTATACGTTGATGATTTCTCCCATAGAGGCCGAGAAGATATAATGGAATGCCCTCAGAGGCTTAATGATGTTATGTACGTATATTCCTATGTATGATGTGACATTTATACGTATATGCATGGAACTATAAATGTTTCATGATTAACAGAGCTATTCAGACTTAGTGGTTGAGTTCTTTACTTAATGTTTCTTTCATGTCTTTTATATACTACTTTCATGCCTTACATACTCGGTACTTTATTTGTACTAACGTCCTTTTTTCCTGGGGACGCTATGTTTCATGCTCGCAGGTCCCGATAGATAGATTGAGAGTTCTCCTATTAGGCTATCAGCTCAGCGGAAGGTGTTGGTGCACTCCACTTGCTCCGAAATTGCCTATTTGGTCAGTGTGATTTGGACATGTATTGATTGGTATATCGGAGCACTGTCCCGAACTTTATGGTATTTATGTACTCTTAGAGGCTTGTAGATAGATGTCATGTAAAAAGATACTTGTATGGCCTTGTCGGTCTATGTTTTGAGTGTACAAATGATCTTGTCGGCCTTATACGCCTGTATGTCACATGTATAAGTTTTTATATCATGTTGGGTCATCCTATGTCTAGTATTCCCTTATGATTTATTCCGGTTATCTCATGACGGTCCTTCTGGACCATTTAACCATGATGATGTGATAAGAAAGATACGTTATGTTGGTACTCGGTTGATTAAGGCACCGGGTGCCCGTCGTGGCCCTCTGATATGTGTCGTGACAAAAGTGGTATCACAGCAGTTCATTCCTAGGGAGTCTACAAGTCGTGTCTAGTAAAGTCTTGTTTATATGTGTGTTGTGCAGCACACTTATAAGTAGGAGGCTATATGGCATTTAGGACTGTCACTCTTTCTTCCTCTTCTAGATCATGTGGTAGAGCTCAATTGTAAGAATTCAAACTCATAATTTCTACTCTATTCGTAATACATCGATACCAACATCCAAAAAGACAATTAGTAAGAGATTGAATATGGTTGTGGAAGAGTTGAGTTAGAGGAACTCAATTTTGCGTCATGCTTATGATGAGTAAATGTGATGTCTTCAGCAGATCATGTGTGTACTAAGACATGTAAGATTTTTTATAAGGAGCCCTAAGTCAAGAACACCTATCCACCCATATGGTAAAAAGCAATAAGAGTATCAAAAGGTAGATCCAAGTTTCAACAAGTAAAAAGGGCAAGGTGAAGAAGGGTACGAGGTACACCCAGTTAGTGAAGATTATCTGTATTTACAATTCAGGGGAAAATATAAGCATTCTGAGTTACTTTCTATAGTAACAGAGATATGTACAATTGGCCACACCCATCTCAGTTATGCCCTAGGGGAGCTAACAAATATAGTTTAATAGAAGAATGGGATATCAAGATCCCGCTGGGGTTAGAGTAACCCTGATGGATGGATTGTTATCATTAGCTAGCATTTCTAAAGAATGGTGCAAACGTGGTAATAGATCTCCTTGTGAGATACCCAGATGGTGTACTCTAGAATAGTACAATTAGATATGAATACTAGAACGTTCAGAAATTTCAGAAGATAGCCGGTGGAATACTAAAAGGATAAATATTTACCTTAGTATGACTCCCGCCCCTAGTAAAAAAATAGGAAATGTTAGGCGTACCGAAGAGCCAATGAGATGAAGCAAGGGGAGCTAAAACTGAAAAAACATTTTGTTGAAGTTTTCAGAATAAAGTGATAGAGAGAAATATTAACCGGAGAATAAGGAGAGACTGAATGAAGCATTATGACTAACATGTGATAAATGGGTGATAATGGTAAATCCAAATATGACAGAATGACAGCGTCTATAGTCAAGTGAAGTAAAAGACAAGAGGTGGCAGGCCTTAAGACAATAAAACTGTATAAGCCATACCATAATTTCGAGAAATAAGTTGGTGACTCAAACGTGATTACCATAAGACTAATTTAGACCCCCAGAGTAATAGAAATCATTATAGGCTAGTGAACAATATAAATTGAATATGAATTAGGGACCGGAGGATTTGGTAATAGTCGACATCATAACAATTTCAGAGATCGCGTTCCAGCAATAATAGAATGGACAACAAAAGAATAACCTTTGAAGGTCATTCAAGAAGACGCTTCCCTAAAGAAAACACTGTGAGCAGAGTTAAGCTTAAGGGACTAAGTGTGCAAGTTACACTAGGATTCACCTTCGTGCGTAAAGAAATTCATTTTTCCTTGGTGCAGAAGGGTTACTGCAAGGCGAGAAAGAGTCTGTGAAGATGTGAAAAGACACCAAATATGAAGAGGTAAAACATTTATAGGTAAATCTTCATAGCATTAAATGTTAGTACTCCCCTAAAGGGGGAAGATGGTATGATATGGTATTAAGTCGGAGTTATGTGGTTCAGGTAACTATGGAATAGTAAAGGAAGAATGTGGAAGAAAGGTGAAAGGAATGAGATTGTATTTATTCAGATCCTGCAGATATGATACGACTCTAGAACACTATGCTAGAATGACGCCGGGGACAGGCAGTAAGGGTTGCCGCCCAGGATGTTATTGATAAATAAGTGCGAATGAAGACTTGATACATAACGAGCTAGTGCGAGAGGTAAGTTTAGACAAAGGAAAAAACCCAAGAGAGATTATGCAAAATATAGATATGAGAATAGGCCAATGAGTAGTTAGTAGTTGATTCAGGAAGAGCCTATTTATGGCTAGACAAGAGGATACAGACAAATCAGCAGATTGTGAAAGATAAACATATAGAATCCCAACATAGTGAATTCAGTCTCGCAGATATGAGATCGCAATCCTTGTTAACTTTCAGATAGGAGTTGGGTTAGTTAAAGGTACCGTTTAAGTTTTATGAAAATAAGAGAGAGTGCCACTAAGGAAGCAATCAAAATTTCAATTCAGAAGCTACCCTACGAGCATAATGGCGCGGATGTAAGTAACTAAGGATAATTATAGACGAGTAAGAACATCAAAAATTTCGTCGGGTATACGATGTAATAAACTCGCAGCTTTAGAAGGTCTCCCTAAGTACTATAACGAAATACTAGATAAGAAAATAAAGGAAGAAGGCTTCAACCTAAGCATAGTGATATAAAGAAGAAATGATATTGTAAGAATACTCTCGCTAAATCATTGTATGCACTCTATAAGAAAGTGGCACCTATTGTGACTAATGAACGGGAAGTAAAATCAAAAGTAATATTCGAGATCATATGGGTTTCATGGAATTCCAATATGTTTGGGAATTAAGATGAGCAAACTATTCATGCAAAAAGTGGCAGAATAGCCAGGAAGAGTAATTGCTTACATGTAAAGACAACTAAGAAGGCACGAAAGGAAATCTTTATCGCTAGCAAGATAAAGGAAGGTTGTGAGTAGTATAAATAGATATGTGTAGGTCGCAAGATAAAGTATCGTAGAGCGGAAAGGTTTTAGGTAGATAGAAGTAAAGATATTAAAGCGGTGCAGTCGACGGTTCCGTACCTTTCCCTCTCAAGTTGACCACTTGAGGGTACCAGTCTAGAATCTTCTAGAAACCTCATTCCAATATCAACTGTGCATGCATCATGTCAAACCTAGTATAGGTTAGAACGTTGTCCACGTGATAATCCACTAAGGCAAGCCTTGTCCAAAGTTCGATGAGATTTCCATAATCCCAATGGACACCATCACAATATGTGCACTAGTTGGAGAAAACATGCTGGTATGTTGATCATTAATGTGCGAATAGTCAAATCCGGAGGGGGATAGGGCTAACTCTATTTGTTTTGCAAAAAATGAGGCACAAAATCCCCAGGTTCGGTATGGTTCAAAACATCCCACCTTTGCTGCTTGATTGGTGGAAAAACCTCTCACCTAGTGACAAGAACCATGTGGAAAGGGTCCTCGGAAATTTACCTTCTTTATTGGACATTCGACCAAATAATGCATTGATTGAGGCCGCCACATTTTGGTGACATAGAAATGACTCCTCTGTTAGAGCAGATAGGAGGCTTCACTGGACTCCCATGGGACAGCCCTGGTTTGTTGGTACCGGAAAACCGCACTCCTCGAGGTTTCTTGAAAATGATAGATTTCAAGAAAAATGATGAGTTACTCTGTTTGAAGAAATCATACATACCCTTTGAGTTCCTTTATGAATGCTACGGACATAGCAAGTCATACCAACTTCACCATGATGAACTTGCTATTACTTCTTTAGGTTGGACATACCGCCGGGTTTTTGTATTCATTATCTATTTTTTGGGGATGATGATATTTCCAATGAAGGGGGAAAGGATCCACACTCGCCTAGCTATGGTTGTTAGGATTTTAATGGAGGGAATTGAGGGAAAAATTTACACCATCGTCCCTATGATCCTGGCTGAAATACACCATGCTCTAGATCACTGCAAAAAAGGGTATGGGCACTTCGAAGGTTGCAATATGTTGTTGCAGTTATGGTTATTAGAACACTTTCAAAGAGGTGAATATCGTCAAGAACTTCTGCGACGACCGCTGAATGACCACATAGCCTACCATCATCCGAAAAGAATGACATTTATCCTTGATAGGTTTGCGCAACCTAGAAATGCTGTGAAATGGGTGCCCCGATTTTACTGGAAAAAAGGTACATTGGATGTTTGAGTGGTTCCCTAGTGGCGAGTTCATTATCAGGTCAAGAGAAACAACTCATCTAGTATTGATCGGGTTTAGAGGAATGAGGCAAGCTAGGAGAAAGCAGGTTATACCTCGGGTTTCCAACATGGTCCAGTACAAAGCACACTTTAAGGGAAATGCCATTCCATTCAAGTTCGAGGCACATCATATGTGGAATCAAAAGATCATTGTGGAGAGAGATACCATCGAGCCAGACCGGTATCATACCATCCATGTGTACTTTTATCCATCATGGTTGGTAGATGATATAGCGGGGGATGTCATGCTAGGGATTAATCTGAAAAATAGGGTTATTGACGACGTTGTTGAAGCACAAGTCAAATATAGGATGTTGCTCAAAAGGTTTTTCGAGTCTGAAGCCAGGCAATTGGAGCAACATAAAGTGGACATGGATGCAATCAACGAGTGGAAAGAAATTGCTACTAAATCAACAGAGAGGTTGGAATATTTGGAGCAAGAGTTGATGGAGCTTGAGGGAAAGATAAGGAAAAGGATCTCGGACTATCAGAATGCAGAGGGCAACGAAACAGGGCATCTAGAAAGGGCTTATCTGCTATTGGACATGTGCGACCTGGGGAACGTGATTGATGGAGCCAAGAAGGACAAGCATGGAGAAGGTCCCTATGGGACCATGTAGATTAGGAAACAATGCTTTACTACTTTCTAGACTCGTTTTGACTTTGATTGTAATAAGGCAAATTCCATTAGTAACTTCTTCTCATTATTGTCGTTTAGTAGAGATTTGGTTCAGTTTTATTAATGAAATGACGCAATTATTGGAATCAATTTTCTCCAAATCTATATGTTGCTTAGACCTACCCCGGGCACAACGAGGTCCCTCAAATTAGGACGCAAATTTATAATTCTGCAATATATGTTTAAATATCACAAACATCTTTCTAATACTCCCCACTGACTTGGTTACCTTTTGTTTTTCTTTTCTTTTGCTTATTCCCATTCCCTAAGGTTGGTTCGTGCATACTGGCATCATCAGCATATCATACCAGATCCAGAAGTCCTCCACCGAGTGATCCCAAGAACAAAGGAAAAGCCAAAATGGATGATATGAGTGGTATCAGGAAAGACAACGCTACTCACGCATAGAATGTCGAAACTTCAAATGGTCAGAGTACTCCGGCACAGAACGATTTGGTCTTACGATTGGAACAGAAAATAGTGGAGTTACAACGGAGCTTGAGCAGGTCCAGAACTTGGAAAACCTTTCCCTCACCCTGAACATTCCCGACATTAACCAACAAAATTCCAAAAACCCAACACCTCCCCAAAACACACAAAACCAACACGCGCAAAATCCCCCCCACCTCATCAATATGCCACACCTCCTCAAAATCCCAATCCTCCACCAGTACCGACCCATCCATAACATCATCTCCATCCATCCCAGTATCCACAAACCACCATCTATCACACTCCTCAAAACGCACCACAACCTACTCATGATCTCCAAAACTAAACCAACAACCACAACTACGCCCAAATTCCTGGAGTCCGTCAAAGCAACCCCATATACATGAAAACCTTACCCCAGACTCCACAACAGACCCTGTACACACCAGAGTCCGCCGAGTAGGACCTGCTCATTAAGAACATGGCGGAGGAACTCAAGAAACTTACTAGCAGAGTCCAAAGTGTCGAAGGTGGTAAAGGCATTGAGGGTTTAAATTATGAGGATTTATGTATTCAGCCGGATGTAGAACTGCCAGAGATCACAGACCTCCTAAGTTCGAAATGTTCGACGGGACAGGTGATCCGAAGGTACATTTGAGAACGTATTATGACAAGCTTTTAGGGGTTGGCAAGGATGAAAGAATTTTCATGAAGTTGTTCATGAGGAGCCTCACTGGAGACGCCATGTCTTGGTACATCAGTCAAAATTCGAAGAAATGGGTTAATTGGGTGAGCATGGGATCAGGTTTTATGGATCGGTTTAGGTTTAATGCGGAAAACGCGCCAGACATTTTCTACATTCAAAATCCTAAGAAGAAGCCAACATAAATGTTTCGCAAGTATGCTACTCGGTGGAGGTCGAAAGCTGTGAAAGTAAGGCCATCACTGGAAGAAGAACAGATGAATAAGTTCTTTGTCCGAGCTCAGGATCCATAGTACTACGAAAGACTGATGGTTATTGAAAACCATAAATTTTCTGACATCATCAAATTGGGAGAAAGAATAGAAGAAGGTATTAAGAGCGGAATATGGACAAATTTGTAAGCGCTCCAAGCCACAAACAAAGCCTTGCAGTCAGGTCGTATTTCTAAAAAGAAATAAGTAGGGGAAATAATGGTGGCCCAAGGTACAAAGTCTTCTCTCACATACCAAACACCCCCACCAAAAATCAGTCTTCACCTCCCATATACCAATAACCTGCCGCCACTTACCATACTTATGACACCTAGCCATCATACTACCATTTACCACCAGCCTGCCAAAACTACCAAAAACCTAGACCAAATTTCGACCGCAGACCACCCAGATAATACACCCCAATTGCTGAACCCATAGATCAACTGTACGAGAGACTGAAGGTTGCCGGTTATATCACTCCCATTCCCGATGTTGCTATGGAAAATGCCTCCCAGTGGATTAATCCAAATAAGACATGTGCCTACCACTCGAGCATGAAGGGCCATACTATTGATGAATGTCACACTTTGAATGATAAGAACCAGACATTGATTGACACCAAAGTTATACAAGCAAAAGAGGTTGCACCTAATGTTCGTAACAATCCTCTGCCAGATCACAAGGGTGAGGGGGTGAATGTGATAGAAATCGATGAAGAATGGGATCCCAAAGGGTCAATTGGGCTCATTCGTGAAGGGGATGAGCCTAAAATACCTCCATTCACTCCCGAACCTATCATGGTACAGATTCAAGAACCGATTGAGGTTGATATAGCCATACCAACTCAGTTTGAGGTCGAAGTGATAACACCCTCAGCCGCGCCAACCCCGTTTGAGGTTGAAGTGAAAACACCCTTCACTATGACAGTCGCACCCACACCATCCTTTAAGTCCAATGCTATACCCTGGGACTATGCTGTGGAAGTGAGAAGGAAAAGAAAAGTGAAAATGGAAGAAACAGGTGCAGCACAAGGCATGACCAGAACAGGTAGGGTTTATGCACCTGAACATTTGGAAGGAACAGTAAAGAAGTCGTTTCTAAGCCGCCTGTCATTGAGACTGGCCCAGACGATATTTGGAGAAAGGTGAAGGCGAGAGAATATTTTGTGGTTGATCGTCTGAACAAAACCCCTGCTCAAATATTCATTTTATCACTACTGCAGAACTTTGAGGCGCATAGGAATGCGTTGATGCAAGTGTTGAACGAAGCATGTGTACCCAATAACATTACCAATGGGGATATGGCCAATGTGGTAGGGCAGGTATTGGAAAGCCACAAGATCACTTTTCACGAAGACGAACTGCCTCCAGAAGGACTGAGTAACATCAGGGCACTGCATATCATAGTGCAATGTGAGGACAAATTCATTGACAGGGTCCTGATAGATGGGGGTTCAAGTCTCAACATTTGTCCACTAACTACTTTGAAGAGGTTGGGTAAGGGTCTGCATGAGCTACGAGCAGGGAGTATGAACGTGAAAGCACTCTATGGGTCCCAAAGGGCCACAACTGGGGAGACCAACCTCTTTTTATAGATAGGCCCAACCTAGTTTGATGTTGAATTTAAAGTGGTAGACATATCCGCCATATACAATATGTTGTTGGGGCGACCTTGGATACATGCTGGTGGGGCCGTAGCCTTTACTCTACATCAAGCCGTGAAGTTCGAATGGAATAATCAGGAAGTAATCATCCATGGGGATGGAAGTAATCCTATTTACACCAATCAAATTGTTCCCGTTGTTGAGAATAGAAGGAAGTTGGGTGGAGAAACATACCATCTCATTGAGCGTGTCAACGCAATTGAGAAGGATAAATGGTGGAGCAGCAAGATGGAAAGCATATTGGCATGGGCATGGTATGAACCTGGTAAGGGTCTCGGTAAGAATCTCCAGGGTATCACTAAACCAATATAGCTAAAGCGTCACGGCACAACTTTTGGGCTTGGATATAAGTACACCTGGCAGGAGTATAACGATTGGTCGCCGCCATGGCGTGGTCCTTATTACTCTCTTGAGCAGCCGGTACCATATTTGAGCCAATCATTCATCAGGACGACATGATGTGGGGATCTGAAGAAGACAAAGTTCTAGCTGGCATAAGGAATCTATTCTTGGGAGATGAAGACATGGACTGCAGTGCAATAGTTGAGGAGGAGGGTGAGGAAAGCCTCGTCATTCAGACAGCGGAGAAAGGAGTTGTTCTCAGGAATTGGACTGCTACACCATCAAGAGCCTGGCAATTGCATCATTTACTTTGAAAACAATTTTATGGGCATTTTAAGAAATTTTTCAGTATTTTATTTTAATCGTTTGCTTTGAAATAATTGTTCGGATAATTAAAACTGTGTTTGTTTGATGTTTTAGTATTTATCAATGGTTTTCTGTTTTAGTATTTATTATTATTTTTACATTTTCTCTCTACAATGTTACTATTACTTATCCTGATGAACCTACAATTGTGACATGTAATGGGACAACACAACATAAGGATAGTGATTCAGAGGAAATAGAAGAAGATACAATAGCTGAGGAAATTGTCAGAGAAGTGGAAAATTTGAGAACAACCCTAAGTCCAATTTGGATGAAACTGAGATAGTCAATTTGGGAGATTCTGAGACAGTCAAGGAAACATGTGTAAGCATTCACCTGTCGCCGTCCGAAAAATAAGAGTACATCCGCTTCTTGAAGGAATATGAGGATATTTTCGCATGGTCTTATGATGATATGATTGGTTTAAGCACATCAATAGTGGCTCATAAACTACCTACCAACCCTATGTGTCCGCCTGTAAAACAGAAGCTCAGAAAGCTCAAGCCAGATATGAGTCTGAAAATAAAAGAGGAAGTCACCAAGCATATCAAAGATAAGGTTCTCAGAGTGGTTGAATATCCAACCTGGTTGGCTAATATCGTGCCAATTCCGAAGAAGATGGGAAAGTCAAAGTATGTGCCGACAATCGAGATTTAAATAGAGCAAGTCCTAAAGATGATTTCCCGTTGCCCAATATACACATACTAATCAACAATTGTGTCAAGCATGAACTCCGTCTTCTGTGGATTGCTTCGCGGGATATCATCAAATCTGGATGGATGAAGAGGATGCGGAGAAGACAGCCTTTATTACGCCATGGGGAGTATACTGTTACAAAATGATGTAGTTTGGCCTGAAGAATGATGGAGCCACTTATATGAGGGCCATGGCAACCATTTTCCACGACATGATACACAAGAGATAGAAGTGTACGTGGATGACATCATCATCAAATCCAAGAAGGGTACAGATCACATAGCAGACTTGAGAAAGTTCTTTGAACGGCTTCGAAGGTATAATTTGAAACTGAACCCCGCTATATGTGTATTCATTGTCAGCCGCCGAGAAATCGAGTTAGAACCGTCAAAGGTCAAGGCCATCCAAGATTTTCCACCTCCAAATAATAATAGTGATGAGTTTCTTAGGGCATCTCAACTACATCAGCCATTTCATAGCGCAATCAATTGTTATTTGTGAACCATTTTCAAAATGTTGAAGAAGGATGTCGCAACAAGTTGGACTGAAGAATGTCAGAAAGCTTTTGACAAAATCAAGGAATATTTGTCCACACCACCAGTCTTGGTCTCGCCGAAACCTGGGAGACCTCTGCTACTCTATTTGTCCGTACTAGACAGAGCTTTCAGTTGGGTCCTGGGACAACACGATGAGACAGGAAGAAAAGAGCAGGCCATATACTATCTGAGTAAGAAGTTCACACCCTATGAAACACGGTATTCTTTGTTGGAATGCATCTGCTTTTCTCTTACATTGATAGCTCAAAAGTTGAGAAATTACTTCTGTGCCTACACCACATATCTCATATCAAGGATGGATCCTGTAAAATACATTTTCCAAACCCATGCCTACAAGGAAGTTGGCAAAATGGCAGTTATTATTGAGTGAATTTGACATCGTGTATGTAACTCAGAAAGCGGTCAAGGGACATGCATTAACAGATCATCTGGAAGAAAACCCTGTAGGAGGAGAATACGAACCGCTGAAAATGTATTTTCCCGATGAAGAAGTATCATTTGTAGGGGAAGATATCATCGAAACCTACGACGATGGAGGATGTTCTTCGAGGGGCTGTAAATTTCAAAGGAGCGGGTACTGGAGCAAATTTAGTATTAGAGACAGGTCAACACTATCCGATATCCGCAAAAATTAGATTTTTGTGTACCAACAATATGGCGGAATATGAGGCTTGCATATTGGGGCTCAAGTTGGCCATTGACATAAACATTCAAGAATTGCTGGTAATGGGTGATTCAGACCTTTTGGTACATCAGTTTCTAGGAGAATGGGCTACAAAGAATACCAAAATATTACTGTATATGTTCTATGTGCAAGAGTTGATGAAAAGATTCATAAAGATAGAGTTCAAACATGTTCCGAGAATCCAGAATGAGTTCGCAGATTCATTGGCCATGCTATCTTCCATGATACAACACCCAGACAAGAATTTCATCGACCCTATTCCAGTAGGGATCCATAACCAGCCAGCTTATTGTGCTCATGTTAAAGAAGAAACTGATGGGAATCCGTGGTTCCATGACATCAAAGAATAATTGGCAAAAGGAGAATATCTGGAGCATGCAAATCATACTCAAAAATGCACACTCCAAAGATTGTACAACCATTTCTTCCAAAGTGGAGGAATTCTGTACAGATGGACTCCAGATCTGGGATTATTACGGTGTGTTGACACCAAGGAAGCTTCCAAACTGCTCGAAGAGATACATGCCGGAACTTGCGGACCACACATGAACGACTTTGTTTTAGCTAAGAAGATATTAAGAGCATGATAGTTTTGGATGAATATGAAAACGGACTGCATCAGGTATGTCCAAAAGTGTCATTAATGCCAAGTACATACGGATATGATACGAGTGCCACCAAACGAACACAACGCAACAAGTGCACCTTGGCCTTTCTCCGCTTGGGGAATGGATGTCATCGGTCCGATCGAACCCGCCGCTTCAAATGGGCACAGGTTCATTCTTGTGGCCATAGACTATTTCACAAAATGGGTTGAAGCTATATCTTACAAGGATGTAACTAAACAAGTCATTGCAGATTTTGTCAGGGATCGTATTGTTTGCCGATTCAGGGTGCCAGAATCCATCATCACTGACAAAGCCGCCAACCTTAAAAGTTACTTAATTAAATCTAAGTGTGAAACCTTCAAGATCAAGCATAAGAATTCCACAACATACAGGCCTCAAATGAATAGAGTTGTGGAAGCTACCAACAAGAACATCAAGAAAATATTGAGAAAGATGGTAGACAATCACAAATAATGGAAAGAGAAGTTACCATTTGCTTAGTGGAATATCGTACCATGGTTCGCATATCAACCGGGGCAACCCCCTACTTGCTGGTCTACGGTACTGAAGTTGTTATTCCCGCCGAAGTTGAAATTCCTTCTTTAAGAATCATTCAAGAAGCTGAACTCAGTGATGCAGAATGGATACGAAGTCTCTATGAACAATTGGCTCTCATCGAAGGGAAAAGAATGAATGTGGTATGCCATGGTCAACTTTACCAGAACAGAATGTCCAAAGCTTTCAACAAAAGGGTCAGACCTCGACAGTCCACACCAGGGCAGCTGGTGCTGAAGCGGATCTTCCCGCATAAGGATGAAGCCAAAGGGAAATTTTCACCTAATTGGAAGGTACCCTACATGGTTCACAGAGTACTAACAGGAGGAGTGCTCATACTTGCATAAATGGATGGAGAAATTTGGCCAAAACCTATCAACTCAAACGCAGTCAAGAGATATTATGTTTAAATTGTTTACATTTCTTCATCTAATGTAACTGAACTACGCTTGACCTGATCCCATTTAAGAGGGGATATGTAGGCAGCCCTGTGGGCTCGGTAACATCTCAATAAAATATTCATTTTTACCATGGTCAGAAACTGGGGCAGAATTTTGAAGAGGACCCTCAAAATTCCGGAGCAGGTCCCACCAACTTCATCATATGTAGAACAGTCAAAGAATTGCTTATTAAACTGGGGCAGAATTTTGAGGAGGACCCTCAAAATTCTAATCCAAGGAAGTCGCAATGTCTCTAAAGTGTCACAGTCGTTGGTTCATCTAACTTACTTGGTATTGCATACTACTATATTTTAATTAACCACATTCGTCAAATGCACGCATATTTTGTTGAAAACTTTATTTTTATAAACATCCAGATGCTACCCAAGGTAACTCGAACAGGATCTCGAGACTGGAACAAAAGAAAATCAAGCAAGCGAAGGCACGAACCAACCTTTCCCACAAAACTCACGATTTTTTTCTTTGGATCCAGGCACAATGAATATTTGCAAATACGTACACATGTCAAAATCACTATCTTCCTAACGACAAAGTTGTGAAATGCAACCACATCTTTAGCTAAGAAATACTCTTCTATCACTCATTATTTTCCTGCATGAGGCTAAGCCCTGCCTCCTTGACTGGTCAAGGCTAAGCACTTCCTTTCTTTTCATGAGACTAAGCATTGTCTCCTATTTGCATGAGGCTAAGCCTGCCTCTTTAATTGCATAAGACTAAGCACTGCCTTTATTTTCGCGAGACTAAGTACTGCCTCCTAAATGCACATGAGGCTAAGCCCTGCCTCCTTAACTGTATAAGTCTAAGCACTGCCTTTTTTTGCATGAGACTAAGTATTGTCTCCTATTTGCATGAGGCTAAGCCATGCCTCCTTAACTGCATAAGGCTAAGCATTGCCTTTCTTTACATGAGACTAAGCATTGTCTCCTATTTGCATGAGGCTAAGCCCTTCCTCCTTAATTTCATAAGGCTAAGTATTGCCTTTCTTTGCATGATACTAAGCATTGTCTCCTATTTGCATGAGTCTAAGCCCTGCCTCCTTAATTGCATAAGGCTAAGCACTGCCTTTCTTTGCATGAGACTAAGCATTGTCTCCTATTAGCATGAGGCTAAGATCTGCCTCCTTAAATTCATAAGACTAAACACTGCTTTCTTTGCATGAGACTAAACACTCTCTCCCAAATTGCATGAGACTAAGCATTATCTCCCAAATTGCATGACACTAAACACTGTCTCCCAAATTGCATGAGACTAAGCACTGTCTCCCAAATTGCATGAGACTAAACACTGTCTCCCAAATTGCATGAGACTGAGCACTGTCTCCTAATTGCATGAGACTAAGAATTGTCTCCTCTTTTGCATAAGGCTAAGCATTGCCTTTCTTTGCATGAGACTAAGCATTGCCTCCATAATTACATAACGCTAAGCATTGCCTTTCTTTGCATGAGACTAAGCATTGTATCCTAATTGCATCAAGATTAAACATAGTCTCCTCTTCTTGCATGAGGCTAAGCACTGCCTCTTCGATTGTCTAAGGATAAGCATCGCCTTATCCTTGCATAATACCAAATGCTACCTCCATTATGCTATTTGAAACCTAGCACTATTTTCTGTTCGCCCAGGGCTAAGCATTGCCCCATTCTTACACAAAACTAAGCTCTGTCTTGTTTCGCTTCGCATACGACCAAGCATCATGTCTTTGCATCTCATGGGTTTAAACATCTCCATTTCTCAAAGGCGTCATAGTTCGAAGACATCATCCTCATAGCCGGAAGACACCATGCCATGGCCTGAGGATCTCTCTGTGTTGCATATTATTATTCAAAGGCATCATGGTTAAAAGTCACCATTCTCATGGAACGAGGACATAATTTCATAGCATGTGAATCCCTTATCATGTGATTCATGGACCAGGACGTCATGGTCTAAGGACATCATCCTAACCGTCCAATGACAACTTTCATGGTCCAAAGGGAATCTGCATCATGTTTACATTCTCGCGATAACCTCATATATACTTGCATGCATTGTGTTTAAGTTTTGCAGGTAATCCAGGAGGTAACTTTTCTCTTAACGGGATCTATCTTCGCTCCAGTTTCCATTCATCACATCGTGCAATTATTTCAAACACAGCCAACCACCATCAGTTACCCATTTTCACTTGACAACCATTCAAATGATCATTTTGAAATACACCCATAACTTCTCAGATTCGCATTTTTGATTTCGCGCAAATCCATCTGATATTTTCCTACCCCAAAAGAACCCTTTCTGAAACATACGAACATTCCTATAACAACTCCATTGATTCAGTTCACCTATGAATCCAGAACTACGCACGACCTGATTCTCGTAACACCAGGGATATGTAGGCAACTCAGGAACCAGGGTTCGGCCCCCATTTTTTAAATCACTCCACTCGGTCAAAATCGGTCATCATTTCTTTACCCGACAACTTTTTCATCATTCCCGGGTAAAGATTGGTAGTTGTTGATACCTAATTTTTCCCTCATATTTTTAAAATACGTATATATACTTTAAAAATAGCATGTTTGCATCATTATTTAGTTTACAAACCTATACAGGTATTTTCTATAATTTTTCATAATTTTTAAAAGCTCTAAATTAATTTATTTTTACATTTTTATTATATAAATATCTAATAATTATCCTTTAAATTATTTTGTGATGACTTAATCATCCAAATTTATTACTTACACCCAAATGTATATTTTATAATATTTTACTTCATTTTTCATAATTACATTTGTATTTTTTATGCTAATTACATATTTTTTGCAATAATAGCCTACACTTTGCAATTAATTGTATTTATTATTTTATATAGAGTTAAAACAACTTTTTACATGTTTACAACCTTTAGCTATTATTTTAAAGTACTTATTTGCTTAAATAATATTTTTAATATTTATTTAGCTATTTTGTTAATTAATTTTTCCTTAATTTCGTTATTTTAAAAAATTAACCTAAACCAGGCCTTTTCTTCGAATCAAATAGGCAGCCCAGACACCCCAAACCCCTTGGACCAACAACCCTAGCCCACACCAAACACCCCTAACTCCCAACCCAGTCCAAAACCCGACGTAACTCTTCTCAAATCCCAACCGTTGATCATAAGTGATCAACGACTCACAATATTTCCCCATTTCTCCTTATATACCCACCCCAAAACCTAGGACCATTTTCTCCTCCCATCCGCCTTCATAAGCCCCCTTCTCTCTCACAAACCCTAGTCATCACACCCAGTTTCTCTCTGATTCCAACTTGGAGAGGGAATCTACATGTGATATACTTACCTTATTGATCTTCTCTCCCTATTGGTCATTCATTTATGGTGTTACTTAGGTGCTTGCCTAAGTTTGGCAATCATCACTTCCGAGATCGGACTGGAATGACTTGGATCTTTGTATCTTAAGTGATTTTCCATCTATATGCGCTCAATAAAGAGCGATTTACGCTCTTGGTTCGAGTTTCAGACGGTTGAACCCAATTAGGGTTTGAGTCTCTCTATCTCCCTTACTGGTTTTGATTCGTATATGATATTATATTTCCTTATTTGTGTTTAATTGATTGTTTTCCATATTTTTTCTTTCAATCTCTACTACTATATAAACCCCTCCCTATTCCCCTTTTGGACAGACCTTTAATCGTTAAAAATTTCACTAAAAATTGAAGTTATTCCTCTTTGTTCTCTCATTGTCTTGTTCTATATTTTGATTCTTGGCCGGCTGAAAGCCAAGGCCACAAGGATTCTATTTTTTAACCTTTTCTTGGTGCAAGCACTGCCCGGTGTTCATTTGAATCCCTTGGGAACTCTGATGCGCTTAGATTATAGGTTCTTGCTCTTTGTTGATATTCAGAGTACTGTGAAATTTGCTCTTTCTTGTTGTCTGTTTATTTGGTGAGTCTCTTGGCTTTACGATTTCATTTTCATGACCTATTGTGTTCTTAGACCATCTTTATGTGTAGCTTTGCTAGCACTACACTCGTATTATGATTTGAACCTCTTCAGCATGTGGTTTTTTGCTTGAACTCTCCAGTTTTGAGATATGTTATTTGAATATGCTTCACATGAATAATTTGGAACTTCTTAAGTTCATTTAGCCTGATGTATTGGTACCTGAATGCCTACATTACTGTTTGACATGAGTTTGCTTCCCTACTCTATGTTGAATTCCTGCAATGACTACCTCACATCTGTAATGTGTTATAATCGGTGACTTGCTCCCTTTCTGTTGTGTTACTCAACATGTCTTTGTCTTACTTGATTCCATATCCTTTTAGTGATTATTTGAGACTTTAGACTAGCTATCCCAACTTGTGTTGCCTTACCATATTTGATATTGTTTTGTTTCATGATGCATGTATGTCTTTCGATATTGTGATGGATACTTGGGACCCCTAGGCTTTAAACTCTTTAAGTTGGTACTCTACCTAGACCTGTTTGGTGTTACTCACCTTTGTATGTTAATCTTGCAATCCCAGGAAACTTGACTCTTCTCTAACTCTCTCAATATGTTTTCTACTAATATGTTACTTTTTTTTAGGGGTTTTGAACCTGCCTCTAAGCCTTATTGACCTTCTTAACTAGCATATTCTGTGTTTTAGACAACTTTGCTATGTCTGCCTTTTAAAATACAAGTGTATCTCTTCAAATTTTGTCCCTTAATCGTAGTTCTCTCACTCTCTTTTGGTACCTATATTACTCTGAATCTATAATTCTTGGCCGGCTGAAAGCCAAGGCCACTAAGACTTCCTCTATTTGACCTCCCTAGTGTAAGCACTGCTCGGGGTCCATTCGAGACCCTTATGAACTCTGACACACTAGGACTTGGGGTTCTTTGTCCACTCTCCTTACTTGAGCTATCTCTAATACTCAGTTCTTCTCCTATTCTATCTGTTGAATGTGCAAATTGGTTTATTTAAATGATTCAGTGTCTGGATCATATGGTCAATCTATGGTTGTTTGGTTTGGTTTGAGTTCCTCTATGGTTTATGGGCTATGCTGATGAATATAGTCCTCTATTGGAATCTGAGTATGTTATGTGTGAAGAAAGAGTTGTTGAAGGCCTAGGAAAGACCGAATATCTCTTTGGGCCAATTTTGGGCCTACTGTTATTTCTTGTACGACTTTGATAATTACATTCATTATTGGGTCTATAATAAACTATTGGGGTGTTAGTGAAATTGGGAAATGGGTATATTCTAATGTTTGCATAAAAAAGGTAGAAAGCATGCCTATAGGACTTATATGATCTATTTGATATCCAGCCTGTTATATGTGTCATTCAAATTTCTCCGTGCACTATTAGAATTCATGATTTTAGATAAATCACACACACACATAACTTGTATACTATCAAAGCATAAGTGCTCTATTTATTCTCATGTCTACTGCTATGTGACGCTAGACAGCATGCCTATAGGAAATAAATGCCAATAATTGCTCTTCAATTTGCACCATGTTCATTAGATATCATGCCTATAGGATTTTATTTATTTAATTCGCTATTGCACCTAGAAAACACGCCTATATGAGCTAAATATAAACAAATCGGTTCCAATCGCCAATCTTTAGAAATCATGCCTATAGGATATTACTACTCGCTCTAAAGTACTGATACTGGACTCTTCAAACGATTTTTATCGCTTAGCCACGCCACTATTGAAAAGCATGAGTAATTCTGAGCATTTCCAATAATTTTTACTGTCCCTTACTATGTAAGCCACTTAGAGATCAGTCCATAGGTTTTATTAACTTATAATTTGTAACCTCAATAACAACTTAGCAGTATCAGATACTCACAAACTAGTAATTTAGAAATCATAGGTCTAAAGTGGCACACCGCATCTGAAACTGCCAGCATATTTGGATCAGATCATATAGAAGCCATGTCTATAGAGCTTAATGACTTCAATTTTCCCCAATTCTGAAACTGTCTAGTGCCTAACTTAGAGTTTGTTTGCGTGCATTTGTTGTCTAATTGCGGAGGCTAACTTGAGCTTAACTGTCTTTAAGCGCAGTCCTATTTGTTTGAATTGTCGCCTAGTTTTAAATTTTTTTAGCAGCCTAAGTAAAGTATAGAACCACACAAAATAGAGGTCCAATGCCTCCTGGACCATAGTTATGAGATGGGTAGTGCACGCATAAGGCACGACTTATAATTGAACTAGTGCGCTTTAGGTAATAACTTAAAGATTGTAATCGGGTAGCAGGAGATGATAGTTTGTGCCCGCTAAATAATACGAGTAACACCCCATCTTGAGGGAGTTACGAAGTATTATTTATGTTGCACGGGGTGATCCTTTAGGCTAAAAAACTTAGGACCCCCATCTTAATCCCTTTTTATATTTGAGTCAAGTGTTTGTCTTTACTCTCAGTCTTTTAATAATAAAATTTCTCAAACTTCTTGTTTTCTCTGTCTTTGTTTATCTGACTAATTCATATAATTCATGTTCGGCCGGGACCCACAATTGTGGACCTCGAAGAGTTCCTAACACCTTCTCTTCGAGGTAATTTCGAGCCCTTACCCGATTTCTGGTGATGCACACTAGTCAAACCTAAGTCATATGCAAATACGTGTCCTAAGGCACCTTAAACCGTTAGGTGGCGACTCTCCTCTTTTAATACTTCCTTAAAAGAGTTGTCACATGTCGAAACCCGATTTCGCGAGAAAATGGGGCGCGAAAACAAGGAGGTTATATTATGATTTATTTTAGTCGTATAATATTCGTGTGTTTTGTTTTGAAGTCAAGCGAGTTGTTAAACAAAAGCTGGCAAAGGTTATCACAAGTTACATTTATAAATGTGCTGAAAATTAGGTCACATGTAGATGAGATTTTCTCCCATTAAACTTGTAACTAAGGGATTATCCACCTACTCAATTGAAAATCTACGATTCTAATTTCTAACTTAGTAAACCGTAGGTCGATACAACATTGTAATAGAGAGATATTTGTATTTTCGTGAGACCGCGCAAGAAGCTCCCAATGGGACCCACTTAGGCGGTGGACTTATTTTCTAGTCGTACTTATTTTGTCCAAGTCGTCTTTAAATTGCTACATCATGTCTCTCCCCATCCCTACATCATGTCTCTCCCCATCCCTGCTCCAAGTCGTCTTGAGGGAGTTACGAAGTATTATTTATGTTGCACGAGGTGATCATATAGGACCCCCCATCTTATTCCCTTTTTATATTTGAATCAAGTGTTTGTATTTACTCATAGTCTTTTAATAATAAAATTTCTTAAACTTATTGCTTTCTCTGTCTTTGTTTACCTGACTAATTCATATAATTCAAGTTCGGTTAGGACCCACTATTGTGGACCTCAAAGAGTGCCTAACACCTTCTTTTGTAGGTAATTTCGAGCCCTTGCCCAATTTCTGGAGATGCAAACTAGTCAAACCTGAGTCATATGCAAATAGGTGTCCTAACGCACCTTAAACTGTTAGATGGTGACTCTCCTCTTTTAATACTTCCTTAAAAGAGTTGTCACATGTCGAAACCCGATTTTGCGAGAAAATGGGGCATGACAACAAAGAGGTTATGTTATGATTTATTTTAGTCGTATAATAGTCGTGTGTTATGTTTTGAAGTCAAGCGAGTTGTTGAACAAAAGTTGTCAAAGGTCATCACAAGTTACATTTACAAATGTGCTGAAAATTAGGTCACATGTAACTGAGCTTTTCTCCCAATATACTTGGAACTAAGGGATTATCCACCTACCCAATTGAAGATCTACGAGTCTAATTTCTAACTCATTAAACCGTTCATCGATATGACATTGTAATAGAGAGATATTTTTATTTTCTCAAGACCGCGCAAGCAGCTCCCAATGGGACCCACTTAGGCGGTGGACGACCCTTGAGCATTTTTAAAGGGGTTGGACGGCTTATTTTTGGTCATTTTCGACCAAAGGCAGTTCCCAAGATCTCTCAAAACCTCTCGAACAGTTCTCCAAGTTTCCAAGTCGAATCTAAGGGGGTTTTACCTAAACCTAACCTCAAAAGTTAGCCTAAGTGAAGAAGAGAGTCTCTATGGTGTTGTGATGTGATTAAGGGTGCTTGTACGGTAAAGGGAAACTTTGATTCGAGTTTTGTCAGATTATTTAAGGTATTTTATTGGGATTAATATTATCTATGTTTTGGTTAAGTTATTTGGGTGTAGAATTACAAGATAAAACTTGAAGTTGTACAAGAAGTTGTTGTCTCTTATTGGAATATTTTAGAGTTGTGTTTATGAGTTCATATGGTTGGAAATCGTGGGGAATAGCTTGTTTATAATGTTATTATTTTTTTTATGCATATAAATATGTTGAGTATGTTGTAAATAGGAGAAGAAGCAACCACACAATACCTAGAAGTTGTTCATGTCGTTGTTTTATCTTGTGAGGTTGTTTGATATTACTTTTATGATGGATATAAGGATGGAATGTCATGTCAATATATATATATTTTATGGACCTATTTATGGTGTTTTAAGTACAGGGGAGATAGGAAAAAGAGTTAGGGTTTTGTTCCAATCCAAGCTTGTAGTTCGTCGTGTTAAATAGTAGTTTCGTTGGTGATGTTTATGGACTTATTGTTGTGTAGCTTGATTTGTGTTGTGGTGATGAAAGTATATAGGTGAAGGTTGTATGGGTTCATGTTGGTTGTTCTTTTTGGTATATGGTATTGGATGAGGCCCTTGTTAAGGAGAGATGTTTCCCAAATTTACATAAACGAGCTACTAGTTTAACTTGCAGACATAGCCTTTACTCAGCACTGAATTTTGAATCTCCTTATGCTATGGTAGATTGAGTTGAGTTGTTTGAATAATTTCTTGGGGTATTAAGGACTCAATGGAGTTAAGGTATGTTAAGGCTATCCCTTCTTTCCTTTTGACATGATTCATATGATACAAAGAAACGAGCAAACATGCAACTTTCGCAAATGAATCTATTCTTAGAAGTACTAGGGTTGTCGATGTTGTTGATTTCCCATATGTCCTACTATCATATCTCTGTTCATGGGGTCAAAAAATATTTAAGTTGATAATGATTATTTCGTGATATTAACCGAAGCCATACTGATCTTATGACATTCTGAGAGATCTTATTGACTTACCTATTATGCATTGCATTCATTTATACATATGCATTGACCCATGACCATATGGCGTTATATACTCGTATATTATATGTATATGGGATATGTGTAAAGTTTATGGCGTTATATATGCACCACCACTTGATCAGCTGGTATACGTTGATAATTTCACCCATAGAGGCCGAGATGATATGTTGGGATGCCCTCAAAGGCTTGATGATGTTATGTACGCATATTCCTATGCGTGATGTGAAATTATATGCATATTCATGACATTATAAATGTTTCATGATTCACAGAGCTATTCAGACTTACAGGTTGAGTTCTTTACTCCATGTTTCTTTCATGTCTTTTATATACTGCTTTCATGTCTTACATACTCGGTACTTTATTTGTACTAACGTCCTTTTTTCCTGGGGATGCTTCGTTTTATGCCTGCAGGTCCCGATAGATAGGTTGACAGTCCTCCTATTAGGCTATCAGCTCAACATAAGGTGTTGGTGCACTCCACTTGCTCTGGAGTTGTCTATTTGGTCAGTATGATTTGGACATGTATTGATTGGTATAGCGGGGCACTATCCCGACCTTTATGGCGTTCATGTACTCTTAGAGGCTTGTAGACAAATGTCATGTATATGGATACTTGTATGACCTTGCCGGTCTATGTTTGAGTGTACAAATGATCATGTCAGCCTTATAAGCCCGTATGTCACATGTATAAGTTTCTATATTATGTTGGGTCATCCTATGTATAGTATTCCCTTATGTTTTATTTCGATTTTCTCATGACAACCCTTATGGACCATTTATCCATGATGGTATGATAAGAAAGATACGTTATGTTGGTACTCGGTTGAGTAAGACATCGGGTACCCATCGTGGCCTTCCGATTTGGGTCGTGACATTGAGGCGGTGTGGGTTTTATGCTAGGATCTTTTGTCGTGAGTTTTGGGTGAGGATCGTGATGTTTTGGTATGGAGAAGTGTCACCTTGAGGGTTCAGAAGGAACTTGGAAAAATAGGACAACTTGTTAGTAGGTTGGATCAGCACGGTAATGGATGTGATCGCTTCTTTGGGTACTTATGATGTGATGAGTCTCTATAGGTGTTTTGGGGAAATACTCTTGGGTTTGGCCACCTGCGTGGCTTGGTTGAGTTAGAGAGATTCAGTTCTGATGGCTTAGTTATGTGCAAATGGATTTCTAAGAGTTCTCGATGGTTTCTACCACAATTTGAGATGCATATTTCCTACGGCATGGGGAACATGCTACGTGTTATGATTTTCTCCCGGACGGGATCAAGTGAAAGGTTCCTGGATAATTGAGTATGCATTCTATTTATGACTCAGAGTTGATTATTAGATTCTCGTACTCTTCATATAATGGAATGATAGATGCGGTGTGTTATTTGAGATTGAGATTTGCATGTGCAAGGTCACGGTTCAGTTTAGAAGGGAAGATCTTGAACTCTTAGGCAACATGGACGGTTTCAGACGATTAGATAAATGATATTACTAGTTGGTATTTCCTGAGCAGAGTGTACATTTCATAAGGTGCACTAAGTGTTGACTTACGGATGCTTCATTGGTATTGCGGTACTCGTCTGGTTGATCGACTGCTGATATTGGGATTTTTGCTATGTGGCATGGAAGAATTATAGAAGTATTCATCATGGGATGATCGTGTATGAGAGATGTGTTAGACATTTGGGCGGTGGAGTTGGGAATCATATATGGTGATTCGTGTGTTCTATGGATTTGGAGATCGGGAGTTCTCACAAGCAGATTATTTCGTGGTTGTGGACTGTGAAGAAGTAGCCAAAGCTAGCCAGATGATAATATGTGTTATGTTTAGGTCATTGTGGACTTTAGGGGGTTATTTATCTATTTATGTGTGACCAGGGTTGATTTGGGGGCTCATTGGTAGGACCAATGAGGATGTGTATTCTATACCGGGTCAGATTTGTTGACTTCAAATCGCCTGTGTTGAGGGGCGTGGAATTCGGTTAGAGTTGAGCTTGTAGCGTTCAGATATTTTCTATGTGTTACTCTTCTATGCTATGAGGGGTTGTGATTTGTTGGTTACATGCACACTTGGTGCGGTTCTGTTTGGATCTTGTAGCGGAATTCAAGCAAAATGGTTATTGGGGTGTAGAATGGTTGATTGCGCCTTGGTTATGGCCTTTTCTGGTTGTGGTATATTCTATTATTTGCTTCTTCATGGTTATGGCCCTGCACTTTGTGTACTTGATGTCGAATTGCGTGTGGTTGATGATTTTAAGCATTTTGTCTTGAGGTATTTCATAGGACCGGTATTGGATGGGGTCACGCATTGTAGTGGAGTTATGTTGGGATATGATCCTTTGTGTTATATTTGTGTGTCTTGGCTCAAATATGTATGATGGGTCATAGCATTGCGGTTATGGTGGTACTTGTTGAGTTTGCGGGACGGTTCTCTCATTTGAGTCATTTTCTATTTTTGGGTGCATTTGAATTGTTGTGTATTGGTGCACGGATTGCACAATTTATGGGTCTAGGTTGAATTGGTGGGGTATGTTAATAGGGTGGCTATAATTGATAAGATGAGGTCGTCAGACCTAAAATGGGTGTTATTGGATTTGATTGCGGTAATTTGGAAAGATAATGTCAATGATCGGCTTAGAAATTGACTATAATTCTTGTCGAATGAGAGGGAGCTCAATGACTTGTTGATATAATAAGTGGTTAAGGGTTTCTGCGTGTTTTCTTCATCATCGGCAGTGTGCGAAGGTTTTGAACAATGTTTTGTTTGATATGAGGTTTATTACCGGAATCGAGTTTGTTTTGAGCAGCTAATGTGATCTTGGGTTATGGTTATGGCTTGATATAGCTTGTTCAAACTTATACAATGTGTAGATACGAGATTCGGGTCTTGTAGGAAATTCCGAATGTTGGAAATTGGATTATGAGGTTTACGGGCTAAGGTTGAAGTAATGATCTTCAGTTATGTTGTGTTGTCGAGCCTACATGGAATAGGGTGACTAGGGATCATCCTCGGTTATGTGCATGGTAAGATGGCACAATGATTTGATGTCTTTGGAACGACTCTAGACACGTTTGAGGACAAACATATGTTTAACTGAGGAGAATGCAACGACCCGACCGGTCGTTTTGAGCATTTGCATTCCGTTCACCTATTTGAAGTCTTGAGTAGCATCATATGATGTATTATGACTTGTGTGAAGTTTTGGTTTTCAGGTTATTCGGAACTGATTTGGAAGAATGAATTTCATGATTGAAGCATAGTTGACCAAGTTTGACTTTTTAGTATTTGACCTCGGATAAGAGTTTTGATGGATCTGTTAAGTCCGAATGGTGATTTTGAACTAGGGCGTGTGCTCGGATTTGCATTTGGATATGCCTAGAAGGTTTCGGCGCTAATTAGCGAAAGTTGAAAATTTGAAGGTTTGAAAAATTCATAAGTTTGAATGAGAGTTAACTTAGAGGATATCGGATTTGGATTGTGGTTCCGGGAAATGGAATAGCTTCCTTATGTCATTTGGAACTTGTGTGCAAAATTTGAGTTCATTCCGGGTTGATTTGATATGTTTCGGCGCGAGTTTTAGAAATTGAAAGATTCAAAGTTCATTAAGTTTGATTTGAGGTGCGATTCGTCATTTCGATGTTGTTATGCATGATTTAAGGCCACGAGTAGGTCTATGTTATGTTATGGGACTTGTTGGAATGTTCGGACGAGGTGCCGAGGGCTCGGGCGTAATTCGGATTGTTCTCGGACTATTTTCCTTCATAATTGAATTGTTGGTTCTGCTGATGTATGGTGCACCCAGTGTTCTTGTCACGACCCAAAATCCATAGGTCGTGATGGAACCTAACCCGACCCGTTATGTCAACTCCCGACATCACCCGCAGCTCCGCTCCAAAATCTGCAAACAAGGTGTAGAAGTGTAGTATGGGTACAACCGACCCCATGTACTCAGTAAGTATCTTGACTAACCTCGATGAAATAGTGACAAGGCTTTGTAGTTAAAAGATACTCACCGATATAACCTGTACAGAAGACTAGCAATAGAACATAACAGAATAGTGTACAATGAAACAATTATGCGAAGTAGTATATGATTTCTAGAAGAACCACGATTAATATTTCTCAATATCACGACCAGTCCTTTCCTTAGAGAGATAACTAGCAAATCACAGTAATAAATCCATAACTTGCATAGTGTGATAAATATACTCAAGACATCAAATCCAACGGCACGGCAACACCCTTCGTGCATTTATCTCATCCTCACCAAATATACGTGTAACAGTACCAACCAGGTGAAATAAATGCCGATACTAGTAATGACAAGGTAGGAAACATAGGAATAATGACATCAATTAGGAAAGAAGAACATAATTTCACCAAACTAGAATGGTAGAAGGCATAGATGTAGATATGACAAATAAGAGGGGAACACAAGATCTTTATAAGCTAACAAGTAGAAGCATGAATGGCTAACATGGTAGAAAGATTATACTATAGTGCAACAAACTAGATACGACATAGTTATAGATATAACAACAGGAAGGAGGCATGGTATTTGCAAGTTAAATAAGTAGAACACATGAGAAACACAACAACAATTGAGATAGAGAACAAAGACATAACAACAACGACAAATCACATAAGAAACATAGGTGCGACAATAACCGCTCAAGTTAAAGGCATGAACGTATATTCTAGGATAATATATCACTACATAATGTATGTCCCTCGTCCTCGCCTGCACGGAAACACCTTTCGTGCCATGAACTCGTGATAATATAAAAGTATTATGATATAAATGAAATGACACGGCATCACCCTTCATGCTTTTGCTCTCATCCTCACATGATAATGCATATGAGATCAGCATAATATAAATAAAATGGTACGACATCAACCTTCATGCTTCTACTTTCAAATAAAATAGTACGGCATCAGCTTTCGTGCTTTTCACTTTCATTCACATGATAAAATATATGAAATGGCACGGCATCACCCTTCGTGCTTTACATTCTTCCTCACATGATAATATAAAAGCAATGGCATGGCATTACCTTCGTACTTTACGCTCTTCCTCACCAAGCATATGTATATCAATGACAAGGAAGGTCGGAAGAATAAATAACATCAAGGAGAGTGGTTAAACGAACATTCCAAATGAACCCTAATCACAATTTTGAAGTCAACAATAGATCAATAAACCCTCAAGACCCTTACTGTTGAAGTATTTTAATAAATCTGAAGAATGATCTACAACTCGAGTATAGAACCTAATATCTCAAGAATAACGCCCGTAGCAATGTATTAGGATTAAGCATGATGAAGACCGAATTAAACACATAAGTGTTTCTCAAAATCCCGTCAAATTTTAATCAAGTTACAATAAACTAAATCTTGGTTTCTAACATTTAATTTCGTATTCTTAGTAATCTAGAAATCAAGTAACACATGAAGCAAGAGGGTCACGTAATTCTACAACGCACAATTAATCATATAATTTACCCCCCGAGCATGATTAACCCTGGCACATGCATATACGCTCGTCACTTCATATATGCATCACCCCCGCATGTAGAAAACCAGGGCAATTAGTAGGAAAAATTCCCTCAACAAATTTAGGCAAGACACTTACCTCAAACAAGCCAAATCGATACCGAGCAAACCAAACGATACTCCAAAAATGCCATTTCGCACCTACCGACCTCTAAACGGCTCGAAACTAGCCAAAACCAATTCAAATACATCAAATAATTCCCAAGGAAACAAAGTCAATCGATAAAGGTCGAATCTTTAATCAAAAGCCCAAAGTCAACCAAAAAGTCAAACCAGGGCCCGTACCTCGTAATTCGATGAAACTCATAAAATTCGACAACTCATTTAATTACGAGTCCATCCATACTAGTTTCACTCAAATCCGACTCCGAATCGATATTCAAAACTCAAAAATTCACTTTTTGAAATTTTAGACAAATAAAAAACCCCAAATTTTACTTTGAAATCAATGAATCAAACGCCAAAAACGAAGATGGATTCATGAAATATAACCAAAATCGAGTATAGAACACTTAAACCAATTCATATAGTGAAAATAACCTCTCAAAATTTCCCACATCCAAGCTCCCAACTCAAAATATGACCAAATGAACAAACCCTCGATATTAAGTATTTTTGTCCAGTTATTCTGCCTCATTTCGTGTGTGAAACAATCCCAAAACTCACTTTTGATGCCTCCAATGGATTCCTTGTGGAATTTCAATCAAGTTAGGCTTTTTAATCACTCCATTTGACCTTATAATGAAGGAGATATATTGGTTTCACTATTTGGAAATAGTGCAGATTTTTAAATACGAAATCACTGGCAATTTCGTAATTAATCTGAAAAATCTGGCAAACCCAATTCTTAGTAAAATGACCATAAACTTCTCATACGATGTCCAAATTCGATGATCTTTTTGTTGTGACTATGTAATTATGATATGGATCTAATGCTTCAATCAAAAAAGAAATTGGAGCTCATTTGCTTAATGTTGTACCATTTACGCTTGAAAAAACGATGTGGAAACATAAGAAAAACGAGCGCAACACAACCCAAACCTATCTGAAACTCACCCGAACCCCTCAGAACACCATAAGAACATACCAAAAAGTCCCATAACACAACACTAACCTATTCAAGGCCTCAAATCACGCATAACAACATCGAAATGACGAATCGTACCTCAAATCAAACTTAATGAACTTTCGAACTTTCAAAAACTCGCGCTGAAACATATCACATCAACTCGGAATAAAATCAAATTTTGCACACAAGTATCAAATGACGTAACGAAGCTATTTCAGAACTCCAGAACCATAATTCGAACCCGATATCATCAAAGTCATCTCTCAGTCAAACTTGCGAACTTTCTAAACCTTCAAATTTCCAACTTTCGCCAATTAGTGCCAAATCCTTCTAGAAATATCCAAATGCAAATCTAGGCATACATCCGAGACTAAAATCACCATCTGGACCTAACGGAACCATCAAAACTCCAATCTGATCAAATACTAAAAATTCAAATTTGGTCAACTCTTCCAACTTAAAGCTTCAATTCATGAAATTCATTCTTCCAAAGTGATTTTGAATAACCTGAAAACCAATACCAACGATTCACACAAGTCATAATACATCATTTGGAGATACTCGTGCCCTCAAACTACCGATCGAAGTGCAAATTCTCAAAATGATTGGTCGGTCGTCACACTATCCCCCACTTAAACATATGTTCATCCTCGAACGTGCCAAGAGTCGTTCCAAGGACATCAAATCACGGTGTAACCTAACCATGCACATACACCGGGTGATCCCGTGTCACCTCGCTCCGTATAAGCCTGCTAACACATTATAACTGGAGATCTTTACTTCAACCTTAGTCTCTAAATCTTAGAACCCAATTTCCAACATTAGGAATTCAAAGACCTGAATCTCACATATACACACTGTATAAGTATGAACAAGCTATATTAAGTCATAGCTATAACCCAAGATGTAATCACATGATATTCCCCACCACTCAGATACTCACAGTAGTAACTGGTGACAACCATGGCTACCCAAAAATAAATCTGGTACCAGTAGTAAACCTCATATCAAATAAAACCTCGTTCAAAACCTTCGTACACTGTTGATGATGAAAGAAACACGCAGAATCTCTTAACCACCCATCTAATCAATAAGCTAAGAAGCTCACTTGCCCGACCAGGGCTATTTCCCAAATCCTTAGCAAAAATATGGTATCATTCTTTCAAAACTCCTTATCCCAATATGATAGTGCAAATCTCAGATATAGAAACCTCATCCCAGCCAATACAAGTAGCCCAACCGACAAGTCTCACCAAAAACATATGAAGCCCCACACTATGCGGTCCCGTACACCAACAAGTAATAATTCGGACATGATAGATAATAGTAAGAAAGTTAAATAAGAAGGCTACTAAGCAGTTAAGCAAGCAGGGAAATTTTAACATTTTCCTATGAACTATTTTCAACAAGGTGAAAGCAAATTACACGAAATAAGCATAAGGAGTTAAATTTCATCACAGTACCATTGTGACGCGCAACCCCATCCTATCATATCAATCCACACAGGGTACCCATCGAGCCATAATACTCAGGCTCGCTGATCACATATGCGCCAACATCAAGCATGATAGAGTGCACAAAATATAATTGTGGTAAAATGATTAGACACAAACAATACTGAGGAAGACAAACACAACTATGGAGAAATAAGCAAGTCAACATCACGAAGTCCATAACCCCATAAGGCCTAAACGAAATTACAATATGCGTGCGAAAAATCGTGTAACCATCACAACCCATCATAGCATAAGAGAGAAACACATAACATAGACTAAGGCACGGATAACATCTATTCCGCCCGATGATATACATGCGGTAACAGATGTACAGGAGAAAGCAACTCTGATATAGAATACACATCCTTATTGGGCCTACCAATGGGCCCCAAATCAACTCCAGTCATCCCCGAATGGACAAATAGCCCTCCAAAAGTCCACAATGATGTAACCTGTAAAGACCCGTAAAATTTCATGGCTAAATATAATGCCCAAATAGGTCCCCGTGTTGTTATAACTGTAGAAATTCTTAAAACGGACCCTTTTTGAGTAAAAAGTACCTCGGGACTTAAAGGATAAAATTTTCCAGATTTACGCAGGTCTGCGGTCCACTATGCGATCGCAGATCAGGTATGCGGACCGCATAGTGGTCGCATACCTGGACAGTTTGCTGTCCATTTTGAGGACAGTTATGCGACCTAGAATGCGATCGCATTTCACGAATGTGGGCCGCATAGTTGTCGCATTCTTGCACCTTGACTTTTGTGGAGGGAGTTATGCGACGCACTATACGATCGCATAACAGTTATGTGGACCGCATAGTGGTCGCATACCTGGGCAGTCTGCTTTTCTTTTTAGCATATTTGAGGGCCATTTATGCGACAGGAATGCGGACCGCATAGAAGGAATGCGATCGCATTCCTGATCGCTTTTCTGCTTCGGGACTGTTAAATTTCTAATTTTATACCCGACCCCAGTTCATTAAAACACTTACCCCTTTCATTTTAAGCCTATTTTCTGATAAATTAGAGAGAGGGGAGAGTGGTTCTAGAGAGAGAGAGTTCCAACTTCATCAAATTGTTCCTCCATCACTACTCACGCTTGGAATTGATCAAGTAGGGCACTATTTTTTTCACTACAAGAGGTAAGCTTTCACCCCATCAAACTTAATTTCCAGATTTTTGTTAAAATGAAACATGGTTACATGAGTTCATGAATATAGGGGTAGGAGTCTTCCATGCATGTAACCAACTAGTCATATTCTAGTAAAAGAAAATGGGTTAGAGTAATCCTTCACTAAAAAGAGGCCATTTAATCCAAAGGAACACCTAGTGGTTGATAGAATGCTCAAGTGAGTTCAAGACATGATCATTATTCCTAATTCTAAGTTTAATTATGGCACATTGTGAACTAGATTGAAGGTGCTAGAAGGTCCGGTGAATTGTGGTAGAAAATTAAAGGAGAATTCTGATCCAAGGTATGTATGGCTAACTTTATTCTTTGTAGAGTCACCTTGTTGGTGTCCGAGCACACGGTATGAAATTCTTACTTGAGAATATGTGAATTGATTGTCCTACTATATCGAGGTGTAATATTTCATTCTCTTATTTTCTTAGTCGATTACCATGCTAATTGCGAATGTGAAGGGTGATTCTTTGTGCTTATCCTACCATGTGTAAGGTTCATTAAATGTTCGAATATGTCAATATGGCAGCATGTGCTACTAAATGAAAGAATGTTAACGTACTCCAATGTGAGAAGGTATCTAATTGCTAAGTACCGAGTGTAAAAAATGATGAAAAGAAACTGTGGATTGATTTAATTGAGTTAAATAATGATGGAAACACCATATGTGAATTACTGTTTGGTAAGGATTATGGTGCCTTGACTTCACATAGTTGTTGGTTGATATGAACTTATGTTATTGATGATGAAGATCCTTGTGATATAATTGTTGGTTATTGTTGCTATGAAATGTGAATGTATGGTGGGATCGGGTTGCGTGCCGCAACACGAAGTAATAAGAGTGGAGAGGTAATAAAGGTGAAGTGCGATTGTACGGTGGGATCGGGTTGCGTGCCGCAACACGAAGTAATAAGGGTGGAGAGGTAATAAGGGTGAAATGTGAATGTACAGTGAGATCAGGTTGCGCGCCGCAACAGATGAATAATTGAAATGAGTAACGACGGAAATCTTCATTTGTAACTATCTATATATCTGTGTGGTACTTGTGTGGTTACCCTGACTGTCTTCCAATTGTGTAATGTTTGATTCTACTTGGAATAAACTTTGTTCATACATGCTAGTACTATTCAATGGTACTAACGTCCCTTTTGTCGGGGGCTCTACATGTTTTATATGGATGTAGGTGGTTCCACAATAGGTAGCTCAGACCACCGATAGTGGTGTTTCCCCTTCATACTTTCAGCAGATCCGGTGAGCCCCACTTTCTCTCGGGTCCGTGTGTAGTCTATATAATCTCTTTTGTATATGTTATGTCTTTTAAGGTATGGACGGGGCCTTGTTGTCTCCAAGTATTGTGTAAACCATTAGTACTCTTAGAGGCTCCGTAGACATGATGTGGGTTGTACATATATGTATTTTGCGCAGTAAATGTGTTTACTAGTAATCGGGGTCCGAATCGGAACTATTGTATGTTTTGTGATTATCAAATGTAGAAATGATAAAGGATGAACTCAAGTAGTAGATTCATGTTTAAACTCTAAATTGCTAATTCATGTGGAATAATGTATATTGTAAACATGGGGTAACGCGTTGGGCAGGAAAGGCAATCCAGGTCCGTTTGACCGGGATCATCCGTTTGGGCACCGGTCTCGTCCCTCGGTTTTGGGGCGAGACATAACCATAACAAACACTATCATCTGGCTAAGTTTGGCCATATTTTCACAGTCCACAAGCATGAAACAATCTGCTTCTGAGAACTCCCAGTCTCCAAATCCATAGAACACACGAACCACCATACATGATCCTAACTCCAACGCCCGAAGGTCTAACACATCTCTCATACACGATCATCCTACGAGGAATACTTCTATAATTCTCCATGCCACATAGCAAAATTTGAATATCAGCAGCCGATCAACAAGGTGAGCACTGGAATACCAATGAAGCATTCGTAAGTCAAAACACAATGCGCCTTCCAAAATGCATATCCTTCCCAGGCAATACCAAATAGTAATAGCATTCATCTAGACATCTGAAACCATTTGTGTTGTCTAAGAATTCATAACCTTCCCTTCAAAATGAATCGTGACCTTGCACATGCAATTCCCAATCCTACACAACACACCGCATCTATCATTCCATCATATAAAAAGCATGAGAATCTCATGATCAACCCTGAGTCGCCAACAGAATATATACCCGATCAGTCAGAGACCTTCTATTTGATCTCATCCAGAAGAAAATCCCAATACGCAACATATTCCTCAAGCTAGTAGGAAATATCCACCTCGAACCATGATAGAAATCATCGAGAACTCTTTGGAATTCATATGCACATAACCAAGCTATAAGAATCGAATCCCTCTAACCCAACCAAGCCACACAGTCTCCAAAATCCAAGAGCATTTCCACAAAATACTTTTGGAGACTCACCACATCATAAGTACCCAAAGAACCGATCATACCATTACCGTGTTGATCCAACCTACTATCAAACTGCCCTATTTCTCCGAGTTCCTTCCAAATTACCCTCAAGTTGATACCCCTCCTTGCGAGAACACCACGATCCTTACACAAAAACTCGCCATAAGAGATCCTAGCATAAAAACCACACCGCCCTAAGGCCTATAAGCCACTGTATTCCCTCTTAGTACCCCAAAGTACCACAACCGAGGCACCCACTCGGAAGAGACCTTCTATGAATCTAAATTTGTTTCCTTCAGCTTCTTGATACTGAAATGTATAATCCATAATGATATAGAAATACAGCGAGTCTCGACCCCATTCCAATGTAAATCTCAGATTCTAGCCACAAATACTATGCCATCACTTAATCTTCCTGAGTCTGAACTCATCAACAAGGCATGAGAATCAAATTTGTTCCACAATTAAACAACATGAAAAATATTTCAACACACTCATAACTCGAGACTATACGTCACATCAAGACAGAAATCAAGCACCCATTACTCCTTTTTACACCTCAAGCAGACTCTTCTCGTCACATTCAAATCATCTGAACATAGCCCGAAGTCACATCCTACTCATCATTTAGTTATCCAACCACTCTCCGGCCACAAATTCCACTCATAGGGGCACTAGTGGACGTATAAGTCCAAAAGCACATGCTCACACAACCGAAATCTCCGGGATCAAGCTATAGTCAAGACCCGCCTCAAGTCCTCCAGAATGAACCATCATCAGCACACAAAAATCACATCTCGCACCTCATCCATGTAATTACAAGCCATCGATGCACAGCCAATACCGAGCGCTCACATGTGCATACGAATGTGTGGAAGGAATTCAAAGAGTTACGCTTCAAGCTGAATCAATGTTGCACGATAAGGAAAGAAAGATGGTAAGTTATCCTAAATATCCTGTAGCCTCTCGAAGATAGGTATGGACATGATCAAACTGATCCGCAAGACTCAACCAGACACTTGCGCATGACTCATAGAACCTCTGAACCTAGAGCTCTGATACCAACTTGTTACGACCCAAAATCTACAGGTCGTGATGGCACCTAACCCGATCCGTTAGGTAAGCTAATTAACAGTTAACACAATTCTAATAAAATAAATATGATTAACAATTGATATGCTGGATTCCAAATAATATTCCAAGGACTGGTAGTACAAGACATGAGCTACTAAGACTAGATTATTGAAAAATGGATATGAAATAAATTCAAATTCTATTTGAAATGTACTTAAACAGAATTCAACTCTAGAACTACCCAGGGAAAAGTGCTAGCCATATCCAAAAGGCATGAATATCTTCAGAGTCAACCCCCGACATCACTCGCAGCTCCGCTCCAAAATCTGCACGCAAGGTGTAAAAGTGTAGTATGAGTACAACCGACCCAATGTACTCAATAAGTATCTTGACTAACCTCGGTGAAGTAGTGATGAGGCTTTGTAGTTAAAAGATACTCAATAATATAACTTGTACAGAAGACTAGCAATAGAACATAACAGATTAGCGTACAAGGAACAATTATGCGAAGCAGTATATGATTTCTAGAAGAACCACAATTAATATTCCTCAATATCATGACCAATCCTTTACTTAGAGTGATAACTAGCAAATCACAGTAATAAATCCATAACTTTCATAGTGTGAGAAATATACTCAAGACATCAAATCCAACGGCACGGCAACACCCTTCGTGCATTTATCTCATCCTCACCAAATAAACGTGTAACAATACCAACTCGGTGAAATAAATCTCGATAATAGTAATGACAAGGTAAGAAACATAGGAATAATTACATCAAATAGTAAAGAAGAATATAATTTCATCAAATGTAACGACTCGGTCGGTCGTTCTGTGAGATTAGCCCAGTTTTCCCTGTTTTAACTTTTTCAAGTGTTAATTAACTTAATTATGATGTGTTGGGCCGGTTGGTTCGGGTTCGGAGTGGTCGTAGTGAGAAATGAGACACTTAGTCTCTTGGATTGGTTTTATAGTTGGAAAAGTCAACTGGGAGTTGGCATATAGGTAAACAACCTCGGAATGTGGATTTTATAGCTCGGATAGCTTCGTTAGGTGACTTGAGACTTAGGAATATGTTTGAAATGTGATTTTGAGGTCCGGAGTAGAATTAGGCTTGAACTAGTGAAATTGAGTTTTTGGCTATTTTCGGTCGGCAATGAAAAACTAGCTATCGGAGTTGGAATGGAATTTTGGAACTTGGAACAGGTTCGTAGGGTCATTTTGGATGTGTGTGCAAATTTTTAGGTCAATCGGACGTGTTTTGGATGGTTTCGGCATCTTTGGCAAAATTTGGAAATTTGTAAGTTCATAGGCTTGAATCCGAGGTGAATTTAGTGTTTTGATGTTATTTTTGGGTGTTCCGAGGGTGCGACTAAGTCCGGGTGATCACTTATGACTTGTTGGTATTTTTGGTTGGGGTCCCGAGGGGCTCGGGGTGATTTCGGATAGCTATCGGAGGATTTAAAGTTGGAAAATTACAGCAGAAGCTACTGGTGCCAGGCTTCTGGTGTGGCCGCACCTGCGGAAGGGTAGCCGCAGGGGCGGGCCAGCATGCGCAGGTGCGGAATTGGTCGGGCTGAAGGAAAGTTGCAGGTGCGAGACCTGGACCGCACATATGAAGCCGTAGGTGCGGGTGATTAATTGCAGGTGCGGAAAATGGCCTTTTAAGTTAAACGTGCAGGTGCGCACCTGGGACCACAGGTGCGTTCATCACTAGGAAGAACATATAAATAGGACCCTTAGCGATTTTTGGGTCATTCTTCCACCATTTCTACACGGCTTTGAAGCTTTTTAAGGGTTTTGAACAGGGATTACGAGAGTTCTTTGTAGAGGTAAGACTTTTGGACTTAAAACTCATTTATATGTGATTAACGGACTGATTAGTGGTGAAATTGTGGGAAATTAGTACCAAAAATTGGGTAATTAGAACTTGTAATTATATACTTTAAAATAGGGATTTGAGGGGTCATTTGAGGTCCAATTTTGATGTTCTTGGTATGTATAGACTCGGGGGAGGATGAGGATTCTTGTGATGTAAATTTTATCGGATTCCGAGACGTGGGACCGGGGGTCGGGTTTGGCCAATTTCGGGATTTTTGGATAATTTTGATAAATTTCGAATGGGTTTCGTTCCTTGGCATATAATAATGATATGAATTTGATTTTTGGTAGATTCGGAGCATTCGGAGGCCGAGTCTAGAGGCAAGGTCACTGTGGGCTAGGATTTTAGTTGGTTTTGAGGTAAGTAACGTTTCCAAACTTGGCTCTGAGGGTTAGAAACCCCGAACTACATGATATATGACTATAACTGAGGTGACGCACATGCCAAGTGACGTGCGTGCAGGCGTGCACTGAGTATTTGTGGCCTGGCTCATCCCATGGCGTCGTGTAGTAGTTATTACGGATTGATACATGTTTATTAATGTGGTAAATGTGAACATGTTAGGAATCATGTCAAGTATAAATGTTAAGGCTTCACGCCGAAAATGCTGAGACCCGAGTGGTCGTATATTACTGTCTCATCTTGTGATTATTTGATTTCATATACTCAGTCCTAATGTAGCATATCATTTCATGCCTCAGTCTCAGTAATTGTTAATTATATGCATATTTATCATTGTTTTGGGCTGATTTATACATCTGTGATCCATATGAGTGAGACTGGAGAGTAATGACTGAGTGAGGCCGAGAGGCTGTTGTTGAGACAGTTATGAGATCGGACTGCACACTGCAGCGATACTTTAACCATGCCTTTGTTGGCTTGATATAGCGCTTGGGCCAATAGGGCCCTTCCGGAGTCTTTACACCCCCAGTGAGCGCATTGATATTGAGGGATGGATCTTCCTTGGACATGGATCTTGTCTGAAGATGATGTTATGAAAGGGATGGATCTTCCCTGGACATGGATCTTGTCTGAAGCTGATATTATGAGAGGGATGGATCTTCCCTGGACATGGATGTTGTCTGAAGTTGATGTTATGTAAGGGATGGATCTTCCCTGGACATGGATTTTGTCCAAGTGTTGTATTCCAGAGATGGATCTTATCTGTGGGGATGGACTGGCCTTTTCCTCAGTACTGAGTGACTACGGTCACCGGTGTTTTTGCATATTCCGGGATGGAACTTCCCTGGTCCTAAGAGCCATATGTAATACTGGGTGGACTTCTCTGGGAGAGTTGTGAGCACTATGTGCATTTTCACACTGTTCATGTTGGCATGTAGAGCATATTAAGATATATCTAGCATATTCGGTTGTTATTTTATGATAAACTGTGAACATGCCTAAATTTTGTATGCTGATGATTTTAATTATTGAGGTTTAGTCTGTCCCTGCCTCTCAGCCCATAGTTTAGGTTCGTTACTTCTGAGTTGGTGTACTCACGTTACCCCCTGCACCTCGTGTGCAAATCCAGGTACATCGGGACCCGGTAGTGGTTGCTGAGCGGCTGTTAGAGTTTCTTTCGGAGTCGTCGAGGTAGCAGCCGGCTATCGCAGCCTCGACTTCTCCTTCTCTATCTTCCTGTTGCACTTTTATTATTTCAGACTATGTTGTCTAGTTTGTACTTTGACATTCTTACGTTGTAGTAGCTCATGACTAGGTGACACTAGATCTGGGATCGGGGTTTTTTTATTCATGTTATTAATGATGTCCAAATCTTATATGCTTTATAAAAGCGAGACTCTTGTGTAAATGTGGTGATTTTTCTGAAAATAACTTTTAATAAATGAAATGTGTGGCTTGCCTGATTTCACGACAGGCGCCATCACGACCGGGTATTTTTGGGGTCGTGACAAGTTGGTATCAGAGCTCTAACTTAAATAGGTCTCACCAGTCATGAGCAGGTTTAGTAGAGTCTTGCAGATCGGTACGGAGACGTTTTTACTTATCTTTGAGAGGTTGCAGAACCCTTAGGAGAAATCTCACCTTCATGAATTCTTGTCGTGTGAATCCATTAATTCGACCTAAAGCGTAACTCTTTGAATTCCTTCCATGTGTTCGAACGCGCACGTGAATGTTCGATATCAGTTGTGCATCGACGGCCTGTGACTTCCACGGGTGAGGTGCGAAATGTGATTTTAGCATGTTGATAATGGGCCAGTCTGGAGGACTTGAGGCCGAATTTTGTCTGTGGCTTGAGTGCTGAGATTTCGATTGTGTTAGCACGTGCATTTGCGACTTATATGTTTTGTGTCCTTATTGATGGGATTTTGTGACTGGATGACTATGTGGCGAGTGTGATTTGATGATGAGATGTGTTCATATTGCTTGATCGTGACAAAAACGGATTGGCTGGATATGTAGCAAGAACTATTGAGTGTTTGACTTTTGTCTGGAGTTGGCATATGGCCTCAAGTTGTGAGTGTATTGGAATACCTCTCATGTTGTTCAGTTGTGGAGTGAAATGGATATTTCTGTTGTGTTATGAGTTCATGGTGATGTATTTTGGGCTGGCCAATGCCCCAGCAACGTTCATACATTTGATGAACAGCGTGTTTCAATCGTACTTGGATTCCCTTGTATTGTGTTCATTGATATATTCTCGTGGACAGGAGGAGCATGCTCAGCATTTGAGAGTTGTATTGCAAATATTGAGGGAGGAGAAGCCTAATGCAAAGTTCTCTAAGTGTGAATTTTGGCTTAGTTCAGTCGCATTCTTGGGACACGTGGTGTCCAGTGAATGTATCCATGTGGTCAGACGAGTGTGGGTAGAGTTTCCAGAAGCTCAAGATTTCTTTGACCACGGTTCCAGTGTTAGTTCGTCCATCAGCTTCAGGTTCTTATGCCGCATATTGTGATGCCTCGAGGGTAGGCATGGGTTGTGTTTAGATGCAGAAGGATAAAGTGATTGCGTAATAGCTACGATTTTTGGAAGGGTATAGAGAGAGATCGATTTGAGGCTAAGTGGGTGGGGTTATTTCCCACGGGGTGTCCTGAGGTTGTGTGATCCTTAGGTGATTTTATAGCAAGTACTCCTTTATCAGTAAATGTTGTATGTTTTAATTTGGGTGCAGATCGTTTGTGGAAGTTGGCATGACCATTCAATGGTGAATGCGAGATTTGCATACGATTTGGAATATTAGATGGTTTGTGTCATATGAGCTTATGAAGGATTCAGTTGAATCTCACTGCAATACGGTGGCAGTGATAGCGTATGGGCATTGTGAGATTGTTTGTCTTGATCGTTGGCTTTGAGCCAAGTGGGGGAGTCTGTTAATGATAAATTGATTGCACGATTTTTTTGTTGTATTGGTTTCAGTTCGAGGTATATTGGTGAATCAGTTATGACCTTCAGAGGTGGAGTCTGGGAATGACTCGAGTAATGGAAATTCTTCGATACAAGCTGTAATGTACTCTATGGGTAGGTGAGTTCTATTGAATGATTGAGTTGTAACTGTAAAAGGTGTAGTGGGTGCAGTGTATGAATTTGCTTGTTGCTTCAAGTGTGTGGATTAATTTCCTAGTATGTTGTTGTGCAAACAGGGTCAGGTCGTTCTGTCTGCTTGATCGGTGTAATCGAGATTTGTGTAGAGTAAATGACTCTCGAGAATGGATCTGATGGATTCAAGGTTATACGTAACAATTGGAATCTTCAGGATGTTTACTTGGCTAGAAACTGAGGTCTACATTGGAAGGTGTCGATACTTGTGACATTTCTATATTATCATGGATTCTTCACATCAGTATCAGGAAGGTGAAGGTAATGGCGTTAGATTCACAGGAAGTCTCTTCGGGGTAAGCATTTTGAATATGGTGCTCCTGGGGATATTCGAGAGAGTATTCAGCAGCTTATGAGCTTTAGACTGTATGGTCTTATGCTTGGGTCTCGTGTGGTGAGTCTAGGTTGAGAATTATGGTATTATGGCAAGGAGAATTATCTATTCGAGGGTAAGTCAGAAGGAACTTGGATATATAGGACAGCTTTGTAGTGGGTCGGATCGGCGTGGTAAGGGATATGATTAGTTCTTTGGGTGGTTATGAGGCAATGAGTTTCTACATGTGTTTCCTACTAATGCTCTTGGGTGTTGGTGACCTGCGTAGCGTGGTTGAGTTAGAAGGATTCAATTCTGACGGTTTGGTGTTGTACAAATGGGATTCGAATAGTTCCTGTGGTTTCTACCACGGTTAGATATGTGTATTTTCTACTGGCGTAAGGGGCATGAGAGGTATAGTGATTTTGATTCTAGAGGGATCAAATGTAAGTTCTTGGATAGTTGGGTACGTAGTTGCTTGTGGCTCGGAAGGGGTTATGAAGTTCCTATATTTATCATAGGATGGCATGGTGTATGCGGTACATTGTGTAGAGTCGAGATTTGCATGTATGAGGTCACAGTTCAGTTCTAGAAGGAAGGTCAAAATTCTTAGGCAACATTGGCAGTTTCAGATGACTAAGTAAATGATATTTATTGGGTGGCTTGATGAAGGTATATATTTCAGAAAGGGGCAAGATGTGGAGTAGAGGGTGCTTCATTGGTAATGCGACGCTCTCTTATTGGATCGACTGTTGATATTCAAGGTTGCTTAGTGACACGAAAGAATTATATGGGTATCCCTCGTGGAATGATTGGGCATTAGGGGTGTGTTATATATTCGAGCGGTGGAGTTGGGATTAGATATGGTGATTCGCGTGCTTCATGGACTTCGAGCTTGAGAGTTCTCATAAAGAGGTTATTGTGTGGTTGTGGACTGTGGAGATGCGAGCAAAGCTAGTTAAATGTTAGTATGTGCGATGATTCAGTCATTGTGAACTTTCGGAGAGAGTTATCTATGTTTCGCGGGTGACCAGAGTTGATTTGGAGTTCATTGGTAGGCCAGTATGGGTGTGTGTTCTGCACCGGATCAAAATTGTTGACTCCGAGTTTCTATTGTTGAGGGATGTACCATTCGATTGTCATTGAGTTTATACATATTCTGGAGTGATCTATGAGTTACCCTTCGGTGTTGCGAGGAGTGGTGATTGTTGGATATATGCACATATGATGCGAATTTATTTGGGCTTTATAGCGAGATTTGAGTAAGGTAAGTAATTGGGTATTGCGGGATTGAGACGTATTGGTTATGTTCTTTCTGATTCGTGTGGCATGGTATCGTCTGATTCCCCCGTGGTTATGGAAATGCAATTTTAGTACTGGATGTCAAATTTTGCGTGGTTATTGATTTTGATAAAGGTGTCTTGAAGTATTTCATGTGGACCGGTGTTTGGATGGGATCACTCATTGTAGCGGAGTTATGTGGAGGTATGATCCTCGGTGTCAGATTCGTGTGTTTTGGTTTTACAATGTGTGGCATGCTCTTAGCATGGTGTTGTGATGGTAATTGTTAATGGCAGGATAGTCCTCTCGTGTGAATCTTTTCTAAGATTTGATTTCGTGGGATATTACTATTGAGTGCACGAGTTGCACAGGTTATGGCTTTGGATTGTATTGATGCGCCAGTGGTCATGTTGGACGAGAAGAGGTCATTGGGCCTAGAATGAATACTACCAGAATTGACTACGGCATGGTTGGAAGGATGATATCGGAAGTTAGCTTAGAAATCTACTATAGTTTCTGTTGGAGAAAGGGGGAGCTCCATGATTGGCTGATAGAACGAATGGTTGCTAGTTTCTACGTGTTTCTTTCATCATCGGCAGTATATGAAAGTGTTAGAGTGAGGCATTTCTTGATAAAAGGTTATGTACCGGTATTGGGTTGTTTTAGGCAGCTATTGTAATTAGGAGTTATCTCTATGAGTGTTTGAGTCATGCGGTATATTATGTGATTACATCTGGGTTGCGGATATGGCTTGACATAGCATGTTCAGACTTATTCAGTTTATAGTTGTGGAATTTTGATCTCGTAAATTATTTCAGAAGTGGAAAAATTGGTTCTAAGGTTTATGGGTTAGGTTGGATTTCGAAATTTCGACTGTGTTGTGCTATTGGACTTATATGGGATAGGGTGACATGGGATCACCTCCGAGTATGTGCATGGTAGGTTACACAACAATTTTGGTGGTGTTTGGAACAACCCTAGGCACGTTCGAGGACGAACATATGTTTAAGTGGGGGAGAATGTAACTACCCGGTCGGTCGTTCCGTGAGATTAGCCATGTTTTCCCTGTTTCAGCTTTTTCAAGTGTTAATTAACTTAATTATGATGTGTTGGGCCGGTTGGTTTGGGTTCGGAGTGGTCGTAGTGAGGAATGAGACACTTAGTCTCTTGGATTGGCTTTATAGTTGGAAAAGTCAACTAGGAGTTGACTTATAAGTAAACAACCTCAGAATGTGGATTTTATAGCTCGGATAGCTTCGTTAGGTGATTTGGGACTTAGGAGTGTGTTCGGAATGTGATTTTGAGGTCCAGAGTAGAATTAGGCTTGGATTGGCAAAATTGAGTTTTTAGCTATTTCCGACCGGCAGTGAAAAATCAGCTATCGGGATTGGAATGGAATTTTGAAAGTTGGAACAGGTTCGTAGTGTCATTTTGGATGTGTGTGCAAATTTTTAGGTCAATCAGACGTGTTTTGGATAGTTTCGGCATCTTTGGTGAAATTTGGAAATTTCAAAGTTCATAGGCTTGAATCTGAGGTGAATTTCGTGATTTGATGTTATTTTGGGTGTTCCGAGGGTGCGACTAAGTCCGGGTGATCACTTATGACTTGTTGGTATTTTTGGTTGGGGTCCCAAGGGGCTCGGGGTGATTTCAGATAGCCATCGGAGGATTTAAAGTTGGAAAATTACAGCAGAAGCTGCTGGTGCCAGGCTTGGTGTGGGCGCACCTGCGGAAAGATAGCCACAGGTGCGATGTCGCAGGTGCGGGCCAGCATGCGCAGGTGCGGGATTGGTCGGGCTGAAGGAAAGTCGCAGGTGTGAGACCTGTCACAGGTGCGGGTGATTAATCGCAGGTGCGGAAAATGTCATTTTAAGTGAAACGCGCAGGTGCGCACCTGGGACCGCAGGTGCGGTCATCGATGAGCAGAACATATAAATAAGACCCTTAGCGATTTTTGGGTCAATCTTCCACCATTTCTACACGGGTTTGAAGCTTTTGAAGGGTTTTGAAGAGGGATTTCAAGAGTTCTTCGTAGAGGTAAGACTTTTGGACTTAAAACTCGTTTATATGTGATTAACGGACTAATTAGTGGTGAAATTGTGGGAAATTAGTACCAAAATTGGGTAATTAGGGCTTGTAATTAGAGACTTTAAAATGGGGATTTGAGAGGTCATTTGAGGTCCAATTTTGATCTTCTTGGTATGTATAGACTCGGGGGAGGATGAGGTTTCTTGTGATGTAAATTTTATCGGATTTCGAGATGTGGGCCCGAGGGTCGGATTTGGCCAATTTCGGGATTTTTGGATAATTTTAATAAATTTCGAATGGGTTTCGTTCCTTGGCATATAATAATGATATGAATCTGATTTTTGGTAGATTCGGAACATTAGGAGGCCGAGTCTAGAGGCAAGGGCATTGTGGGCTAGGATTTTAGCTGGTTTTAAGGTAAGTAACGTTTCCAAACTTGGTTCTGAGGGTTCGAAACCCCGAATTACATGATATATGACTATAATTGAGGTGACACACATGCCAAGTGACGGGCATGCGGGCGTGCACTGAGTATTTGTGGCCTGGCTCATCCCATGGCACCGCGTAGTAGTTATTACGGATTGATATCCGCATGTCGATTAATGTGATAAATGTGAACATGTTAGGAATCATGTCAAGTATAAATGCTAAGGCTTCACGCTGAAAATGCTGAGACCCGAGTGGTCATATATTACTGTCTCATTTTGTGATTATTTGATTTCATATACTCAGTCCTGTTGTAGCATATCATTTCATGCCTCAGTCTTAGTAATTGTTGATTATATGCATATTTATCATTGTTTTGGGCTGGTTTATACATCTGTGAGCCATATGAGTGAGACTGGAGAGTAATGACTGAGTGAGGCCGAGATCCTATTGTTGAGACAGTTATGAGATCGGACTGCACACCACATCGATACTTTAGTCATGCCTTTGTTGGTTTGATATAGAGCTTGGGCCAATAGGGCCCCTCCGAAGTCTTTACACCCCCAGTGAGCGCATTGATATTGAGGGATGGATCTTCCCTAGACATGGATCTTGTCCGAAGCTGATGTTATGAGAGGGATGGATCTTCCCTGGACATGGATCTTGTCCGAAGCTGATGTTATGTGAGGGATGGATCTTCCCTGGATATGAATTTTGTCTGAGTGTTGTATTCCGGAGATGGATCTTCACCGTGGGGCTGGACTGGCTTTTTCCTCGGTACTGAGTGACTACGGTTACCGGTGTTTATGCATATTCCATGATGGAACTTCCCTGGGCCTGAGAGTCATATATAGTACTGGGTGGACTTCTGTAGTAGATTCGTGAGCATTATGTGCATTTTCACACTGTGACATGTTGGCATGTAGAACATATTGAGATATATCTAGCATATTCGGTTGTTATTTTCTGATAAAATGTGAACATGCCTAAATTTTGTATGCTGATGATTTTAATTATTGAGGTTTATTCTGTCACTACCTCTCAGCCCATAGTTTGGGTTCGTTACTTTTGAGTTGGTGTACCCACGTTACCCTCTGCACCTCGTGTGCATATCCAGGTACATCGGGACCCGGTAATGGTTGCTGGCCGGCTGTTAGAGTTTCTTTCCGAGTCGTCGAGGTAGAAGTCGGTGATCGCAGCCTCGCCTTCTCCTTCTCTATCTTCCTGTTGCACTTTTATTAGTTCATACTATGTTGTCTAGTTTGTATTTTGACATTCTTACGTTGTAGTAGCTCATGACTAGGTGACACTAGATCTGGGATCGGGGTTCTTTTATTCATGTTATTAATGATGTCCAAATCTTAGATTCTTTATAAAAGCGAGACTCTTGTGTAAATGTGGTGATTTTTCTGAAAATAACTTTTAATAAATGAAATGTGTGGCTTGCATGATTTCACGACAGGTGCCATCATGACCGGGTGTTTTTGGAGTCGTGACATCAAACTAGCATGGTAGAAGGCATATATGTAGATATGACAAATAAGAGGGGAACACATGATATTTATAAGCTAACAAGTAGAGGCATGAATGGCTAACATGGTAGAAAGCTTATACTATAGTGCAACAAACTAGATACGACATGGTTATAGATATAATAGCCGGAAGGAGGCATAGTATTTGCAAGTTAAAAAAGTAGAACGCATGATCAATGCAACAACAATTGAGATAGAGAACAAAGACATAACAACAGTGACAAGTCACATAGGAAACATAGGTGCGACAATAACCGCTCAAGGTAAAGTCATGAACGTATACACAAAGAAAAGATATCACTACATAATGTATGTCCCTCGTCCTTGCCTGCAGTGAAACACCGTTTGTGCCATGAACTCGTGATAATATAAAAGCATGATGATATAAATGAAATGGCACGGCATCACCCTTCGTGCTTTTACTTTCATCCTCACATGATAATGTAAATGAGATCAGGATAATATAAATGAAATGGCACGGCATCATCCTTCGTGCTTTTACTCTCAAATGAAATGGCACGGCATCACCTTTCATCTTTTTCACTTTCCTTCATATGATAAAATATATGAAATGGCACGGCATCACCCTTCGTGCTTTACACTCTCCCTCACATGATAATACAAAAGCAATGGCATGGCATCACCCTTTGCGCTTTACACTCTTACTCACCAAGCATATGTATATCAATGACAAGCAAGGTCGGAAGCATAAATAACATCAATGAGAGTGGTTAAACGAATAATCTAAATGAACCCTAATGACAACTTCCAATCCAACAATAGATCAATAAATTCTCAAGACCCTTATTATTCAAGTATTTCAACAAATCTCAAGAATGATCTACAACTCGAGTATAGAACCTAATATCTCAAGAATAATGCCCGTAGCAATGTATTGAATAAGCATGATGAAGACCGAATTAGACACATCAGTGTTTATCAAAATCCCGTCAAATTTTAATCAAGTTACAATAAACTAAATCTTGGTTTCTAACATTTAATTTCGTATTCTTAGTAATCTAGAAGTCAAGTAACACATTGAAGCAAGAAAGTCACATAACTCTACAAGGTACAATTAATCATATAATTTACCTCCGAGCATGATTAATCCTGGCACATGCATATACGCTCGTCACCTCATATATGCATCACCCCCGCATGTAGCAAACAATGGAAATTAGTAGAAAAAATTCCCTCAACAAAGTTAGACAAGACACTTACCTCAAACAAGCCAAATTGATACCGAGCAAGACAAATGATGCTCCAAAAATGCTATCCCGCACCTACCGACCTCCAAATATAAAACTATCCATAAACAACTTGAATACATCAAATAATGCCCAAGGAAACAAACCAAATCGATAAAGGTCGAATCTTTAATCAAAAGCCCAAAGTCAACCAAAAATTCAAACTCGGGCCTGCACCTCATAATCCGACGAAACTCACAAGATCCGACAACCCATTCAATTATGATTTCATCCATACTAGTTTCACTCAAATACGACTCCGAATCGATGTTCAAAACACAAAAAATTACTTTATGAAATTTTAGACAAAACTCCCCCAAATAATACTTTAAAATCATCAATCAAATATCAAAAATGAAGATGGATTCATGAAATATAACCAAAATCGAGTATAGAAAACTTACCCCAATCCATATGGTGAAAATAGCCTCCAAAAATTGCCTAAATATGTGCTCCCAAACTCAAAATATGAACAAACCCTCGATATTAAGTATTTTTGCCAGTTGTTCTGCCCCGTTTCATGTGCCAACCAATCCCGAAACTCGATTTTGATTCCTCCAATGGATTCTTTGTGAAATTTTAGTCACGTTAGGCTTTCCATTTGATCTTATAATGAAGGAGATATGTTGGTTTCAATAGTTGAAAATAGTGCAGATTTTTAAATACGATGTCAGTGGCAATTTCGTAATTAATTTAAAAATCGAACAACCCAATTCTTAGTAAAATGACCATAAACACCTCATAGGATGTCCAAATTCGATGATTCTTTTTTTATGGCTCCGTAATTACGATAGGGATCTAATGCTTCAATCAAAACAGAAATTGGAGCTTATTTGCTTAATGTGGTGCCATTTATGCTTGAAAAACAACGTCGAAACATAAGAAAAACGAGCACAACACAACTCAAACCTATCTGAAACTCACCCTAGCCCCTCGATACCCCGTACGAACATACCTAAAAGTCCTATAACAAAACACAGACCTATTCAAGGACTCAAATCATGCATAACAACATCCAAACGACGAATCGCACCTCAAATCAAACTTAATGAACCTTTGAACTTTCAAAAACTCGCGCTGAAACATATCAAATCAACTCGGATTGAACTCAAATTTTGCACACAAGTACCAAATGACATAACTAAGCTATTTCAAATCCATGTAACCACAATTCGAACCTAATATCATCGAAGTCATCTCTCGGTCAAACTTGTGAACTTTCCAACTTTCGCCAATTAGTGTCGAATCCTTCTAAAAATATCCAAATGCAAATTCGGGCATACGTCTGATTCGAAAATCACCATACGGACCTAACGGAACCATCAAAACTCTAATCCAAGGTCAAATGCTAAAAAGTAAAACTTGGTCAACTCTTCCAGCTTAACGCTTCAATTTATGAAATTCATTCTTCTAAATCGATTTTGAATAACCTGAAAACCAAAACCGACGATCCACGCAAGTCATAATACATCATGTGGATATACTCTTTCCAGCAAACTACTGATCGAAGTGCAAGGAATATACTTTAGCACAGTAAAATCAGGGGTTTAAATTTTCATCATACATTCACAATTTTATAATATTAACAAATAAATTGAAAGGAATAATCGAATAGAAAGAAGATTAAATTATCTCATTTCTAAAGATAAATATACAGTTTAGGTAAATAAATATGCAACATGAAATATGGAATAGATTAAAATTCGAGCATGAGATGAAAGAGTTCTAATCCCAGTTTTATCAATTTGGAAGTGCATGTACTTTTATTTTGTACTAATGTTGTAACGACCCGATCGGTCGTTCCGAGAGTTTAGTTTCATTTTTTTCATTTATGCTTCGTTATGTGTGGTTCAGCTCTTTTATGTTGTGTTGGGTTGGTTGGCTCGGGTTCGGAGTGATTGATGGAGAGAAATGAGACACTTAGTCTCTTAAGTTGGTTATTTAGTTGGAAAAGTCAACAGTAAGTTGACTTATGGGTAAATGATCTCGGAATTTAGTTTTTATGATTCGGATAGCTTCGTTAGGTGATTTGAGACTTAGGAGCGTGTTCGGAATGTTATTCGGAGGTCCGTGGAAGAATTAGGCTTGAATTGGCAAAATTAAATTTTTGGCAATTTCCGGTCGGCAGCGAAAAATTAGCTATCGGGGTCGGAATGGAATTCTGGAAGTTGGAATATGTTCGTAGTGTCGTTTGTGATGTGTGTGCAAAATTTCAGGTCATTCGGACGTAGTTTGGTTGGTTTCGGCATCGTTGGCGAATTTCGAAAGTTTAGAAATCCTTAGGCTTGAATTTCGGGTTAATATGGTGTTTTGATGTTGTTTTGAGTGTTTCGAGGGTTCGACTAAGTTTGTAGGATGATATGTGATGTGTTGGTATAGTTGGTTGAGGCCCCGAGGGGCTCGGGATTTATTTCGGATGGCTAACGGAAGTTTGGAAGTTGGAAAAATACAGCAGAAGGCTGCTGGTGTAACTCTTCTAGTGTGGTTGCACCTGTGGATAGGGAGCCGCAGGTGCGATGATCTCAGGTGTAGAGGTGGTGTCGCAGATGCAGAAATGGAGGCCTGAGCAGTTAGAGCAGATGCGGGAGTTTGGTCGCACACGCGAGCCCGCAAGTGCGAGTGGTGAGCCGCAGATGCGGACTCTGGTGTTTAAGTGGAATGTGCAGGTGCGCACCTGGGACCGCAAGTGCGTGGAATTGTCCGCATGTGCAGAATCTTTGGGGCAGAAAGTATAAATTGGACCCTTCGCGAAATTTTGCCCATTTCCACCATTTTTGTTCGGACTTGGAGCTTTTTGAGGGATTTTGAAGAGGGATTCAAGGGGAACCACATTAAGGTAATGTTTTTGAACCTAAAACTCGATTCTATGGTGATTTTAACTGATTAAGCATGAAATTTGTTTAAGGGTGAAAATTAGGGAATTAGGGCTTGGAACTTGTGAGCTAAATTTGGGAGATTGAGGGGTCAAACGAAGTTAGTTTTTGATAAATTTGGTATACATGGACTCGGGAGAAGATAAGGATTCTGATTGTGTAATTTTTATCGGATTCCGAGATGTGGGCTCGGGGGTCGGATTTGGCCACTTTTGGGATTTTGATGTAATTTGATAATTTTTGCGTGGGCTTTATTCCGTTAACATGTATTGATGATATGATTCTGATTTTTGGATAGATTCGAGGCATTTGGAGACCAAGTCAAGAGGCAAGGGCATCACGGGTTAGAGTTTTGTCCGATATGAGGCAAGTAATGATCGTAAATCTTGTCCTGAGGGTATGAAATTCGAATTTCACATCGTTTCACTATTTTGAAGTGGCGCACATGCTAGATGACGAGCGTGTGGCATGCACCGTTGGGGATTATGACTTTGTTCGTCCCGTAGCAACTATTAAGTTGCGTATTTGACTGGAAACTATATGATATTTTGTGTTTTAGAAAAGTATTACTATGTTTTGGGTTGAATGCCACATTTGGACCTCGTGCCAAGTTGTTTGGACCATTAGGGGCTTTTACTACTATTTTCTCACTGTTTTGATTTAAAATATGTACTCAGTCATGCTATGTTTTTCTGATTTCATAACTCAATCTTATTTACTCCGTTTTGATACATAAAAATGATATTTTGGGCTGAGCACCCTGTTTTATTGATAACCCGAGTGGTTTGAGAGGTTTCTGAATGAGTGAGGCCGAGGGCCTGTGTTGTGAGGATATCATGGGATCGGGTTGCGCGCCGCAGCATGTTATACTGATTTATGATATATGAGATGTCGAGGGCCTGATTGATTATGCCACGAGAAGGCTTGTTATAGCGCTTGGGCTGTAGGATCCCCTCCGGAGTCTGTACACCCTCAGTGAGCGCGGGTACCCTAAGTGAGTGATATGATGTTGCCCGAGGGGTTGTTCTTGATATGATGTTGTCCGGGGGCTGTTCTTGATTCATGATGTGCCTGGGGGGCTGATTACGAGTGATTGTGAGATTGCCCGAGAGGCTGATTATGAGTGATGTTATGCCCGAGGGACGATTTATTATACATGTGTTGCCCGAGGGCTATTTATGATTTTCATCATTTTTACTCTAAACTTCATTGAAACTCCTCTAAAATTGTTGGAAAATATCTTAAAATGATTCTTACGAAAATTTTGTTTTAAGCGATAGGATTTGACTTATATATTGTTATGAAGGCATGTTGTACTTACTCTGATTTCATGACGTGGATTTATGTGTTTCTTACTGTTCAGCCTTTATTTACTTTTATTGCTTACTGAGTTGGTATACTCAAATTACTCCCCGCACCTTGTGTGTAGATCCAGGAATTTCTGGACGTGATAGCGAGTGCTGATTCTTCCATCCGTCGAGGATACTCGGAGTCAGCAAGGTAGTTGCATGGCAATCGCAGCGTTGCTCTTCTCCCTCTTATCTTCCTTAGACTATATTAGTATTTTCCAGACTATAATAGTCTTAGTTGTTTTCGGATAGTCCTTAGTAGACGCTCGTGACTTGTGACACCCCGATGTCGGACTTTTGTTTGCTTTCCACACTTGTTACTTAAACTTATGTTATGAAGTTTTATTAATTAATGGTTTAAAAATCACCTTTATTATAAAGTGTCGAATTATTCTGAAAATGTGTCGGCTAGTCTAATTCCATGATATGTGTCATCACGACCGGGTGGTTTGGGGTCGTGACAAATGTAAAGAATTATTATTACTAAATTGAGTATTTAATATCTAATGCCATTGAAGGACAACTTGGAATATTACATAGATGTTATTATATTTTATCATGTGAAATTTATTTTGTTACAAAAAATAAGAATAAGAGATACGAACGTAATTCTCGGACGGCAATAGAAGTTTGTGTTATAAAGAGAATTTCGGAGAAAAGTTTTCAAATTATCCCAATAGCTAAATATTAAAACTTGGGATGAGTTATTATTAAGTTATAAATTAATGAAAAAAATATTTTCTTTAATGTGTAAAACAAAAAATTAAATTGGTTAAGTAGCAAAAGAATGCAATTCAAGTTTTTTCCAAAATGATCATATAAGTAAAAATAGTTTCAAATGAAAAAGCTCCTAGCATTCGTATATTTTTCCATAAGAAGTGCATTAATGGTGAAAGAATAAGAAATAGAGTAAGATCAGTTATTGTGTAATATTAAGAATTAAATCGGTAAAAATGCAATCTGAAACAATAAACATGAAGCAGTAGAAGAAAAATTATATTCTATATGATTTGTCATTGACTATTATTTTTACTTTTTTTGTCAACATTCTTACAAATTGAACTCCCTATGTATTTTTTAATATATTTAGTTGTTTGTTGTAAAATATCTATTAATCATTCACTTTAGTAACATGTACCTTTTTTCTAAGAGCCATAGAGCAAATCTGTCATTCCCGAATCTCAAAAAGATCAAGGATTATATTTTAAAATTTGTGTTATTTGCCAAATCTTTGATCGATTGTGGTAAGTAATTTTTGGGTTACTTTTTTGTTTTTGATATTAGATACAAAATAATAATAATTTTTACAAGATATTCCATATAATTCTAAGGACTTCTATGATGCATAATTTCTCTCTTATTGAACTAGCTAAAGTGAAATTAACATGATATTAATTTTAGGGACTCAATTATTTTTATATCTCAAACACTTTATTGTTGGTTTTAGAATTTCATACAAATTCTTATTAGGAGGAGGTTTTAATATTACAACTTTGTCCAACTTGTTAATGAATTGCTCAAGTTTAAAGGGTGTAAAAGTCTGTCAGGATTTGACTATTCAATATTTAGTAGGGAACATTCATGTATATATATATAAAGGCATGAATATATTATCGGTTTACAAAAATAACCTTATAAATATTAAGTATAATAACTCATAATAAAATAACATACCCGGAATTCTAGATATTAGCTTTATAATTTTATTAGTTTAGGACATAATACTATACGTTAGGAATCCTACATGATTATCATTAGGTATCCTATTAGTATAATTACTTTTGGGTTGTCTAAACAATTCAGTATTAAATAATATCGTTATAAACATGAAATATCCAGCTATGAAAAGCATCCGCAATAGATATAGTGGCTTTTTATGTTCTATGAAGACTGATATATATATATATATATATATATATATATAAAGAAAAATTTAATATTAAATAATATTGCTATATTTAAGAGTTCACCCAATATCTGAGATTCTGAATACAATAAAAATTAACTGAATTTGTGCTTCAAAAACCAAATTAATTCTTCAAAGAAACAGATCCATATTGGACATATTATCATATATTTAGGACTATGTCTAACATGTAGGAGTTTGAACACAATTAGAAATCTGAAGTCAACTAAGTTTTGTCCACATTTAATTTATGAAAATTAGTCAGGACACATACATTTAAATAACTCTTATAAGGAATCATATATAGAATGCATAGTTTGTAGTGGAAGAGAATTCACTGCCGATGAAGTAAAATTATGAAGGAAATATAAATTGAAATTGAGCAGCTTTTATATCATTAAGAATAATAAATAAATCGTCCCTCCAATTATTGGTAATGTACCACTTGGAGACTGCAGAGTCCTAGAACATATATTAAAGGAATATTAAAAGGTGAAAAAGAACAAGCAACTGATCTTGAAGAGGAAGTCTACTGTTTGGAGGAGGTTGAAGTGGAACTCTTCTTGCTTTGTGTCAGAAACGAAGAAGAACATTCAATAAAGGATGATTTGATTCTTCCTGAACACTTGATTATCAATCTAATGATAATAGTAATTTATTTAATAAGAGAAATATTTATATTATTAGATTAAAACGCAATTTGTATAAATTACATGATAGAATTAAAAAATTAACTTAGCTAGCAGAAATGAATATGTTGATCAACTCAATAAAAAGGTTGATTGCAAAATTTTATAATAAAACAAAAAAATTTATTTTTGACTCAGCAGAAAATGATACTAATAACTACTACCAAGAAGAATTCTTAAATACTTTAATACCAAATGACCTTCTACCATACATGTTTGTTGTCAAGTTTATTATTTCTTACGTATGTTAGTATCACCGTTTATATAATAGACTAAGTTAAAATTGATCTTCCATTGTATATAGGTTGATTTTGATGAAAGAATATACCCGTCATGCTACTGAAAAATTTAAATACACCAAAATAGCTTATGTAATAGCACACAAATGGTATATAGAAGTTTTTACAATAACGTCATACATGCAAAAATTTTGATACTGGTCAATGTGCTTCTAAGTATATTATTATCCCTAAATTCAACTTTCGTCTTCTGAAACAAAGGAATATCCTTTAAATTTATGTGAAAATAATTTTTAGTATGTTTATGTTTTGTAGATATAATAAATAAAGCACAAGTACAAACATCCTAAATATTGGACTATATTTATCGCGGTATATTTTCTTGCACGACCAACTGTATGTTTCACTTTCAAGAGAGATCTCAAGATCGACAACAACAGTTCTGGTTAAGGCAGAGCAACCAAAGCATTAGGAAGAAACATACAAAAAAAAAAATATTTTCCACAAAGAAATGTTCGTTAAGATACCATTACATTAAATACTTTTAAACTATAATACATAATTATCCAACTAACATGACAAAATACATCATTGTGTAAGTTTTGATAATGTCCTTTTATTTTAAATTCATGTATTATGCTAATGTAGTAATACTTTCGGCATTAAAACGATTGTTGTATTATTATACATAAAACTTCTCTCATTAATTAATTTTATTGTTCCTTCATATAAATAAATGTTTAAATCATCACGTAACATTATAAATGTGATGATCCGGAATCCCCACCGTCGAGACTGTGGTGACGCCTAATATTACACTTGCTAGGCAAGCCAACGTTAGATGTTACTTAGCCAATCCTTTACAATTAAGTGATTATCAGCAACCAAGCTATAATAAATCGAAATAAACGCGAAAATACATATGTAACAACTTTGATTCACACTATTATTACGCAGATTCCGAAGTCATAATTCACGAACATAATAAGATTTTGCTACAAGTATTTGTCCGAAAGAAAATACAATTGTTTGTAAAACAAGGAAAAACAGTAAAGTATAGGGGTATAGAAGGGGACGCCAGGGCCTGCGGACACCAACAAGACTACCTTGTGTCTCCTAGAAATGAAGTCTACAACCAACCTAAAGATCACCCACAACCTGCTCCAAAATTTGCACAGAAAGTGCAGAGTGCAGTATCAGTACAACCGACCCCTTATACTTGTAAGTGCCGAGCCTAACCACGACGAAGAATTGACGTGGCTACGGCGGGACACTCACAATATAATCTGCATACAGTAAATAATAAAAGCAGAAAGGAAGACAAGATGAAGTAACGCAGTAACTTGCAAGAAATAAGTACAGTACCCAACGTATTTCATCAGTGTTAAGCTATAGCCAATCCTTAAGTGCAATTCAAGACCGTATAGCTAGCACAGTCAAAGAAAAGCATAAACATATAGATTTGTTACATCGCGCAAATTGATCCCACCGTACATATCATATTCCTCCGTTATTTCCTCTTAATAACATAAAAAATAGAATATAAATAAAAGTGTTACGGCGTGCAACCCGATCCCACCATATCATAATAATCACAGTCACAGTTCACCCTTATTTCACCACAATCCACCCTTATTTCACTTGTTGCGGCGTGCAACCCGATCCCACCGTATAATATCAATTCACTCTTATTCTCCCTCAATATATCACCTTTATTCCACATGTTGCAGCGTGCAACCCTATCCCATCATATCAGTATCAATTACTCAGTAAGTACAGAAATTTCACAATTTAACACAAAATCCTTCACAATACTTAAACTTCAAAACAAAGCAAATGGGAAGCTTATATCAATAAACCTTACACATGTAATACTATTCAGCGAGACCAATCCATTCATAAAAGCACCAATAAACAACTTAAACAAATAATAAGAGACAATGAAGCTACGGATTAACTAATACCTTCAACAAGGAGAAACGATGTCTAACAAGTAGCAATTAGGCATGGAAATACAAGTTAAGCATGTGACATTTAAGGCAGGGAAAGAAACATTACAAGAAAAACGGGAAAGAAACATGCAAGAAAGATAAATTGGCGGCGCGTAAGTACTCGTCACCTCACATATACGTCGCTCACATGATTTTCATATAACAATTAAGGCAAGGGTTCCTAAACCCTCAAGTCAAAGTTAGACACAACACTTACCTAGCTCATAAGGTCACTCAATGCTCAATTACAGCTTTTCCTCTAGTATCCACCTCGAAACCACTCGTATCTAGCCACAATCAACTCAATAACATCAATTATTTCTAAAGGGATCGATTATAATGCATAAATGTTGATTTCCCAAACTTCCCCCCAAAAAGTCAAAAATCAACCCCGGACCCACTTGGTCAAAACTCGAGGTTTGGACCAAAACCCATTCACCCATTCACTCTCGAGCCCTATTATGTAATTAGTTTTGAAATACGACCTCAATTTGAGGTCTGAATTCCAATTTTCCAAAAAATCCCTAATTCTACCCAAACCCCCAATTTCTACCATGGAAATCCTAGATTTTAGGTTGGAAATTCATGAAATGTGATAGGAAATTGAAAGAAACTGAGTTAGGATCATGTACCAAAGTTTTGGGAAAGAATTGGTCTTGGATAAATCGCCTCTAGGGTTCTAGGATTTGAAACTTTAAAGAATGGGAGAAATATCCCGTCTAAGTCACTTTTACACAGATGCATATGTCGCATTTGTGACCGGAGCTTCCTAAATGCGAAGCTCGCAAATGCAAAGGAATCAGCAAATGTGAAGCTCTTCACACTTCTGCTGCATTTGCAAATGCGACAATAAGTTAGCAAATGCGACCTTGAATCTTCGAAAATGTGGCTTAATGATCGCATTTGCGATTACTGCCTTTCCCAGACTACCTTCGCAAATGCGAAGGAAAACTCCGCAAATGTGAAAATGGTTGGCCCAGCTTCTCTGCGCATTTGCGATGAAAAGCTCGCAAATGCGGAACCTGCAGGGTTCGCAATTGCGATGCCTGATCTCGCAAATGCGAGATCAGAGGCTTGCACCAGATCAAATGCACCAGCAATGTTCTAAGTCCCAATTTTCACTCCATAGCCTATTCGAATCTCACCCGAGCCCTCGGGGATCTAAACCAAAAGTGCACACAAGTCTAAAAACATCATACGGACTTGTTCGCCCGATAAAATCGCCAAAATAACACCTAGAACAACGAGTTTAACCCCAAAACACATGAGATTTTTCAAGAAAACTTTGAAATTCCTATTTTCACAACCAAACGTCCGAATCACGTCAAATCAACTCTGCTTTTCACTAAAGTTCACAGATAAGTCATAATTATGGTATTGGATCTATATCGAGTTCCGGAACCAAAATACGGACCCGTTATTTAAAAAGTCAAACTTTGGTCAAACACTTCAATTTCATTAAGCTTTCAACTTTTAAATTTCAACATAGTCCGATATCTCGGGCTAGGGATTTTTTATTACGATTTCGGGCATACGCCCAAGTCCCAAATCACGATACGGACCCAACGGTTCCGTCGAAACATGAACCCTGGTCTGTTTACCAAAAATATCGACCAAAGTCAACTCAAATAAAGTTTTTAGGCAAAATTTCTTATTTTTACCTTTTTTTAACATAAGACAGCTTTCTGAAAAGACGTCTGGACTACGCACGCAGATCGAGAAAGGCTAAAACATGACCTCTAAAGGTTTCAGATCACAAAATTAGGTTTAAATTATTAAGATGACATGTTTGGTCATCACATTCTCCACCTCTAAAATAATTGTTCTTCCTCGAACGGACGTAGAAAAGTACCTGAACTGGTGAATAGGTGGGGATATCTACTCCGCATGTCCGACTCGGACTCCCAAGTAGCTGCATCGACGGGCTGACCTGTCCACTCCACTCGGACTGAAGGATAACTCTTCGATCTCAACTGACGAACATGCTGAGCTAGAATAGCCATTAGCTCCTCCTCATAAGTCAAATCCTTGTCCAACTGGACAGAGCTGAAATCTATCACGTGGGACGGATCATTATGACACTTCCGGAGCATGGACACATGGAATACCGGATGAACTGTTGATAACCACGGAGGCAACGCAAGACTGTAAGCCACATCTCCCACTCTCTAGAGAATCTTAAAAGGTCCGATGTAACTAGGCCTCAACTTACCCTTCTTCCCAAACCTCATGATACCTAGGCCTCAACTTGCCCTTCTTCCCAAACCTCATGACACCCTTCAGGGGTGATACCCGAAGCAACACTCTCTCCCCCGACCATGAATTCCACATCACGAACTCTACGGTCGTCATAACTCTTTTGCCTGGACTGAGTTATGCGAAGTCGATCCTGTATAATCTTGACCTTATCCAAGGCATCCTGTACTAGATCAGTACCCAACAATCTAGCCTCTCCCGGCTCGAACCACCCAACTGGCGATCGTCATCGTCTACCATATAATGCTCATAGGGAGCCATCTGAATGCTCGACTGGTAGCTTTTGTTGTAGGAGAACTCTGCAAGGGGCAAGAATGAATCCCACGATCCTCCGGAATCTATGACACATACGCGGAGCATATCCTCCAAGACCTGGATAGTGCGCTCGGACTGTCCATCCATCTGAGGATGAAACGATGTTCTCAACTCAACTCATGTGCCCAACTCACGCTCTACTGCCCTCCAGAAGTGCGAGGTGAACTGCGTACCTCGATCAAGAATGATCATGGACACACCGTGAAGAAGGACGATCTTGTGGATGTAAATCTCTGCCAACCGCTCCGAAGAAAAGGTAACTGCCACATGAATGAAGTGCGCTGACTTAGTCAGCCTGTTCATAATGACCCAAAAGACATCGAACTTCCTATGAGTTCGTGGGAGTCCAACAACGAAATCCATAGTGATACCCTCCCACTTCCACTCAGGGATCTCTATCTGCTGAAGCAAACCACCGAGCCTCTGATGCTCATACTTCACTTGCTAAATATTCAGGCACCGAGCTACATAAGCAACTATATCCTTCTTCATCCTCCTCCACCAATAATGTTATCGCAAGTGCAGGTACATCTTGGCGGCGCCCAGGTGAATAGAATACCGGGAACCGTGGGCCTCCTCAAGGATCAACTCATGAAGTCTATCTACATTAGGCACACAAACACAACTCTGCATCCTCAAGACTCCGTCATCTCCAATATGAGGGTCGTCATACTGTCAATCTCTGATATGCTCAAACAAAGAATACCGAGCGACTGTACAAGCTAGAACACGGCTGGGCTCTGAAATATCCAACCTAACAAATTGGTTGGCCAAAGTCTGAACATCTGATGCTAGCGGCCTCTCACCGACTAGGATGAACGCAAGGTTGCCCATACTCGATGCCTTCCTACTCAATCCATCGGCCACCATATTGGCCTTCTCGGGATGGTAAAGGATGATGATATCATAGTCTTTCAATATCTCTAACCATCTCCTCTGCCTCAAATTGAGATCCTTTTGCTTGAACAAATACTGAAGGCTGCGATGATCCGTGAAAACCTCACACGACACGCCATAAATATAGTGCCTCCAAATCTTCAGGGCATGAACAATGGATGCCAACTCTAAATCATGGAAAGGTAATTCTTCTCATGAACCTTCAACTGTCGAGACGCATATGCAATCACCCTGCCCTCCTGCATCAATACTGCTTCGAGCCCAACACGGGAAGCATCACAATATACCGTGTAAGATCCTGAACCTGAGGGTAACACCAACACCGGCGCTGTGGTCAAAGCAGTCTCGAGCTTCTGAAAGCTCGACTCATACTCATATGACCATCTGAATGGCACACCCTTCTGGGTCAACCTGGTTAGTCGGGCTTCTATAGATGAAAACCCCTCCACAAATCGACTGTAACAACCTGCCAAACCCAAGAAGCTTCTGATCTCCGTGGCTGAAATGGGTCTAGGCCAGTTCTGGACTGCCTTAATCTTCTTAGGATCTACTTGAATGCCCTCTGCTGATACGACGTGGCCCAAGAAAGCGACTGAATCTAACCAAAACTCGCACTTCAAAAATTTAGCATACAACTGGTTGTCTCTCAGAGTTTGAAGCACAATCCTAAGGTGTTGCTCATGCTCCTCTCGACTGCGAGAGTAGATCAAGATGTCGTCAATAAACACAATGAAAAAGTAGTCCAAATAGGGCTTGAACACTCGGTTCATCAAATCCATGAAAGTTGTTAGGGCATTTGTCAACCCAAAAGACATCACTAGAAACTCATAATGCCCGTACCGAGTCCGAAAAGCTGTCTTAGAGACATTAGATGCCCTAATCCTCAACTGATGGTAGCCATATCTCAAATCAATCTTTGAAAACACCTTGGCACCCTGAAGTTGATCAAATAAGTCATCAATCATCGGCAATGGATACTTGTGCTTAATGGTGACTTTGTTCAACTGTCGATAATCTATATACATCCTCAAAGACCCATATTTCTTCTTCACGAACAACACTGGTGCACCCACTAGGTCTAATGAAGCCCTTATCAAGCAAATCATGCAATTGTTCCTTCAATTCTTTCAACTCTGGTGGGGCCATACGGTATGGCAGAATGGAAATGGGATGAGTGCCCGGATCCAAATCAATACAGAAATCAATGTCCCTGTCGGGTGGCATCCCTGGATGGTCTACAAGAAATACCTCTGGAAACTCATGAACAACAGGCACATAATCCATAGAAGGAACTTTCGCACTAGAATCACGAACATAAGACAAATAAGCCAAACACCCCTTCTCGACCATACGTCGAGCCTTCATATAAGAGATAACCCTGCTGGTAGAATGGCCAGGAGTCCCTCTCCACTCTAATAGAGTCAACCCCGGAAAGTCTAAGTTCACTGTCTTGGCGTGACAATCCAATATGGCGTGATAGGGTGACAACCATTCCATACCCAATATAACATCAAAATAAACCATATCGAGGAGTAGAAGATCTACCCTAGTCTCAAGACTCCCAATAGTGACCACATACGAACGATATACATGATCTACAATAATAGAATCCCCCATAGGTGTGGCCACATATACAGGGGCACTCGAAGAATCACGAGGCACAACCAAATATAAAGCAAAATAAGATGACACATAGGAGTAAGTAGACCCCGGATCAAATAGAACTGAAGCATATCTACTGCGAACTGAAACAGTACATGTAATAACAACATTGGATGACTCAACCTCAGGCCTGGCCGGAAAAGCATAACACTAGGGCTGGGTCCCACCACTCTTAACCATATACCTGGGACGACCTCTAGCTGGCGGGCCTCCACCTCTAACGGCCTGACCTCTACCTCTAGCAGTCTGGCCCCTACCTCTAACTGTATGACCCCTGACTCTAGTTGGCTGAGAAGGCGGTACAGCAACTGGTGCCGGAACCATGACACAAGAACTCTGATGTTGTGGCGGAACACCCAATAATCTCGGACAGGTCCTCCTGATATGCCCATAACCACCACACTCGAAACAACCATCTTGATATTGTGGCTGTAGAAACTGAGACTGACTCGAATGAGACAGATGACCACAGTAATAACTCTGAATAGGAGGTGTACTGATAGGAGTTGGTGGTGCACTATGGGCGGACTGCCCAGAAAAAGGCACATAAAGACCACGACTCCCTGAAGCACTGTGGGATGCCTGAAGCGTTGAATGGAACGGCCTGGGAGGATGGCCTCTACCAAAAGTACTCCTGCCTCCAGATGAGACACCGTTGAACGCACCGGAATGGCGAGGTCTCTAGTCATACCCCTGACCTCCTTGTGGAAGAACCATCTCGATTCGCCTGGCGACATTAGCAGCCGCCTGAAAAGAAATCTCACTCCCAGTATCCTTAGCCATCTGCAATCTGATAGGCTGAGCAATTACGTCAATAAACCTCCTCACCCTCTCTCTCTCTCTCTCTCTATCTTATTGGGAAGCAGAAGAAGAGTATGACAAGCCAAATCCACAAAACGGGTCTCATACTAAGTGACAGTCATGCAGCCCTGCTGGAGACGCTCGAACTGATGGCAGTGCTCCTCTCTCAAGGTGATAGGTAGAAACTTCTCTAGGAACAGCTGAGAGAACTGGTCCCAGGTAAGAGCAGGCGATCCAGCCGGTCTGGTCAACAAATAATCCCTCCACCATTTCTTAGCAGAACCAGTCATCTGAAAAGCAGCAAAGTCAACCCCATTGGTCTCCAATATACCCACGTTTCGAAGAACCTCATGACAACTGTCAAAATACTCTTGGGGATCCTCTGAAGTAGAACCACTGAAATGGACTAGAAAGAGCTTGGTAAACCTATCCAATCTCCACAAAGCCTCAGAAGACATAGCTGACCCATCACCGGTCTGTGTCGCAGCAACCGGTTGAACTACTCCGACTGGATGAGCTGCTGGAGTCTGAAACTGGGGAGCCATCTGCTCCGGAGTGTGAGTAGCAGGTGTCTGGGCTCCTCCTCCAGCCTGAGACACGACTGGTGTCATGGGAAATGTGCCAGTCTGGGCCACACTCTCCATAAGGCCCACCAAATGGAACAAATCATCCTGAAGCACTAGGGTGGCAATGAACCCCTTCGGGACCAGCTAGCCCGACGGGAATAGTCTGAGCTGGAACCTTATCATCGAACTCTACCTGAGGCTCTACTGTTGGGGCTGCTGCTCGGGCTCTGGGCTGAGCCCTGCCTGATCACGCTCAACTATGTCTTATAGAAAGACTAAACGGGCGTTGCAAATATAATCTGGGG
>ML357149.1:0-19104 GCA_005239505.1 Nicotiana paniculata | reverse complement strand
CTTTTAGTAACACGGAATTCATTGATTCTACAATATTTGTTGTCAGCATATCATAACGTCGCCTAGGGGAACCAAGATCGAGCCCATCTTTCTGGACGCTCTTCCATTATGTCATTGTATATTTTCTTTTCAACACTTTTGAGTTGGGACATTAACTTATTAAAATCTTCACGTTTGTATGACCTTGCAGCGCTTTGAAAAAGATTTATTACCATGACTTTTGCATGTCTTTGCTTTAAATTTTGCTCAAAGTGATAGAGGCAGATACCATGGTGAGCTTCAGGATAAACTTTTCTAATCCCATTTGTAATCGACTGGTTTCTATCTGACAAGAAAACCAGTTCATGACGGACTTGAATTACTTTTCTCATTTTTTCGAAGAACCAAATGTATGCCTCATTGTTTTCTGATTCTGCTACACCAAAATATAGAGGAAATATTTGATTGTTTGCATCCTTTGATACAACAACAAATAGAACACCGCGATATTTTGACTTTAAAAACATTGCATCTACTGCAATAGCAGGTCTACAGTAGGACCAACCAGCTATTGATGCTGCTGGAGCAAAGAACATATAACAAAATATGTACAGTGAAACACAAAAAAACAAATCATAAGGTGTGAAGTTTAACTTCAGGCTGATGGTTGGTATTTGTTTTGCTTACCGATTCTGCTCATCTCTTTTTATGCTTGTGTACGTTCCTGGGTTTCTATGCACCATCATATGTAGGCATGAAGGAAGAATCTGGTAGTTCTCTTCTGGTGTTCACCTTATGCAAGCAATAGCTTTTTGAATAGCATGCCATGACTTGTGATATCCAATGTCAATTCCAAATTTCTTTTTCATTTCATTTTCTACAAAGGCTGGTGTAACCTCTATCTTTTTGTCTCGAACATGTTCTAAAATTTGTTCACTTATAAAATTTGATGTAGCATGCTTCTGATCTGATTTTCTTGCATCAACTGAGCATTCATGGTTGTTATGATATTTTATCACCCTGAAAAGTGTGGATTTTTTATTTTGGTAGCACGCAACAATCCAACCACATTGCTCCTCAATGCATTTCAGCTCATATCTCTTTGAACATGATCTAACAGCTGTGAATTCAACCTTTTGGGTTATCTCCAAGCTGTAGAAAAATTTAGTCATATTTTCCTTGTTCTCAAAAATTGATCCTACTCTTACTTCCTCAGGCAGTGCATCATGCCTAAGTATTTTACATGGTAGAGATTCTTTCAGCTTTCCCCTCACTCTTTTTCTTGATTTCCTAGAGGTTTCAACAATTTCATCAATTGTATCTGATATTACTGCTATTAATTTCATATTTTCTTCATCTTCGTTGTTGCTTAAATTTTGTTGGATTGTGTGTTGGTTGTCAATTTGCATAATTAGTTGCCCTTCTTATTCTTACTCATTTACAAACTGGTATGAATTTATTGGAGAAAGGGGTGATTGTTGTAGCATTCTATATTCTGAAGCAGATGTAATTTTAGAAAGTTGTNTTGTATTTTTTCGACGACAAAATGACAATTCTTGTAGACTGAATCAGTTGTGAGCAAATGTATACAAGTACTGAGTTCTTCATCTGAAGTTACAAGCATACATTTGCTTGTATTTAGTTTGATATCAAACCATATCTTTACGGAATATCCGCTTGAATCAGTATTTGTAACTTCATTAATTTTTTTCAGGAAAGAATTGAATGATACTTGTTTATTAATAAGAACAAGCTTTGTATCATGATCCAAGTATTTGAAGTCAGTAGTCTACCTCCCATTGAAATTAAGTACAACGCAAACTGAATTCATCCTAGAGAAGCAAGTTTAGTGTCAAGTATTAACATAAGAATTTAATTATGAAAAAAAGCTGAAGTTTGAGAAGATGAAAAATAAAACAAAGCTCATGAAAAAGCTGACTAATGTAGGACAAAAGTTAAGCAAAAAGATATTTAACTTGAGCATGCACGAGAAAATTACATAGCACAGGAGAAAAACGTCAACACATTCAGTGCTGAAGTATTAGAAAATAAATTAAAAAACTTCAGCATATTTGTGCTGAGGTTTTTCATGACAAATCAATTGTATCCAAGAGAAAATTTTCAGCACATTCAGTGCTGAAGTATTAGAAAATAAACGAAAAACTTCAGAAATTTGTGCTGAGGTTTTTCATGACAAATCTATTGTATGAAGGAGAAAAACTTCAGCACTGAATGTGCTGAAGTATTGGAAAATGAACTAAAAAACTTCAGCATATTTGTGCGAAGGTTTTTCGAAAAGGTCATTACAAAACTATTGTATCCAGGAGAAAAACTTCAACACATTCGGTGCTGAAGTAATTAGCAAATGAAGTAAAAAACTTCAGCACAAGATGCTTCGAATGTTTTCCTGCGCTTTTTTTAATATTATTTTTCTATAAAGTCAAAAAAATACCTTAATTAAAGAAAAAGTTTTTGAAAAAACTCATCAAAAAACTATAGAACACAGTACATAACTTAAGCATATTATTAGTGCTGAAGTTTAGCCAAAAAACAAATTGTTTAGCAAACTTTAGCAAAAAATCGCAGGTATCATCAACATCAGTCAGATTCGAAAACTTACAATTTGAATTTTTTGTATTTGAGTATGGTTCAAATTTCTGCTTTGGAAGAGGAGATCTGAGAAGAGACGGAGTGATGGAGGAGGATCGGTGAAGTGTTTTGTGTGTGATTCAAATATGAGAAGAGAGGAGGTGCGTGATTTTTATATGTTATGTCAGGGGTAGAATGGTCATATTAGTGCGGATTTTTTGTCAGCTAGCTACCAAATCAATAATTTTTAAAAATAAGGTATAGATTAAAAGGTGGTTGCTATGTAGCGTACGGCTGCAAATCCCCCGAATAATATTCATGAGCCAGATACAACATGAATATACGAACCAAGAAGTGGAATGAAGATGAAAGTACAAGCCAAACTATAAGCAAAATGTGTGGTGTACCATGCACCAACCAATATAACCAAGTTAAACTGGAAACAAAGTCCTCCACACAACGATCACAAGCTTTAAAATATTACAACTAAGTCTAAAATTATAATGGTTTGCCCTCTTCTCCCTCAAAATTAGAACGATAAGTTGAATACCACGAAGAAACTTAAAGCACTCATCGAGTGATTTCACAACTTGTCTTCTTTTCAAGTTTTGGCATCTGCATGCGCGCCCAATGCACTCAAGAAACTTCACGTCTTTTTTACTCTTCGTTCACTCTTGTTTAGAGCGGGTTTCTGAAGAATCACCATCTCGGTTTTGCCCTAACTGCTTTACGCTAGCTTTGGCCTCGGCCAGGAATTTAGGATCAGGTTCATGTTTATCTGAGGGTTCTCTCATTGCCAAGCATATATAAAATGCAATAACCACATTGACCGATATGACGGCAACAAATCCACTCATTAATGTCATAGAATGTGGAGACATATCAGTTACACCTGTTCCAGATGGACAATGGTTAATATAGAATCATAATCCCATAAATAACTGAATGCATTCACAGGTCCAACATCGATGGTAAAAGTCCACTCACTATAAAAGCCATCTAGACACAAAACCATTCAGGAGATGAGTATTACATTAGAGAAACCTTAAAAGGTCTACATATTTAACCCATAAAACATAGACTTAAGTTAATGTTGTGGTTAGTAAAGATAAAATAAATCCTATCATTGACTATACAGGTTTTCAATTACAAGATAATGATATTCCTCATCTCCAAGGCTGCCAACAGGAATTGAATTTGTAAATTCAAACAATGCTCGGAAAAATTAACTATATAATGAGGATGAGGGAAAAAAAATATATGAGAAGGCAAATAAATATGGAAGGCCGGAGATTCTGCAGAAGTTTGAAATAAACAGATCACCTCTTCAACTTTATATTCTAAGATAACAATATTTTATTGTGATTCCCTTAATCCAGCAGCAAAAAGTGTCTTAAACCCATCCAAATTTAGAAGTTCACTTCAGAATAATTGCAAAGGGATTTCTAGTAACTTCTAATTAGTATTATCCAGAAGTCCTCCAAACGGTGAAAGATTCTTTGGTATACAAAACATGGATATTAAGCTTGCCTTTTCCTATCTATCAAGTTGCAAGCTACTGTACCATGCATTTTATTTTATTTTTTTATATATAAAAATATTAATAGATAGAGCAGGAATCAGCAAGCATTGATTGGGTAATCAACCAGATATGTGTCCTAGAAGCTCAGCACAGCTACACACGGCTGCACCAGGAGGCGAACTGGTCACAAATCCGTCATAAGTACCTGCTATAGTTCATCATCTTCCACTCTATCCAAGTTCTGGTCAATTAATATTTTTGAGAAAAACAATCTAGTGTGCAATTTAAGACAAAATAAGCAAGGGGCACATTTGAGAGTGCACTCCTACCAAACCTACATCCCCAGCCAACAAAATAAGAATTCATCTTTTCTCATTCGAGTATTTGAAAAAGGGCAAAAATACAATTAAAATTTTCTTCACAACTTCCCTATTTAACCATGACCAACCTCTCACATTCTCGGGCAGAGTTTGACATTAAATAATCACATAGCAATCAGCAGTAAAACATAACTATAATCACCCCCCTTTCTAATATTCCGTTAATTCAAATGATAGAACATGTTCTCAGGCCAAAACATAATTGTGCCTGAAACCCAGACAAAGCGCGAAGACGGACTTCGCCTTCCGACCCTGAGAATATATTGACCAAGATGGGTGAAGCACTGATATTCAAACAACAAAGACTCGGAGGCAGCACATAGTTGATCAATTAGTTGGCAAAAATCTGCCACATTTTTCCTTATGTGGTCCACAAACTGAATGCAAACACAAACTAAATACCACTGAGATCAAATGTAAAAACACAACAAAGAAACAAAAAGGCAAGGTTCTCAAGCATAACAATAAAAAGAAAGGAATAGTCGAAGATTTTGAATAATGAATTAATTAGAAGAAAGTATTATAGTTATCTAAAACCAATCAATACCTACTTTAGGATGGCCATCAACTGTCATGTGTAATCTTTTATAAAGTAAAATTTGTATCAGGAAAATTAGGGAAAGCTCACCAGGAATTAAGTTGTGGTTAAAGGCGTACAAAATTGCAACGGGAGCTGCCCACATAATCAAAGAAGTGATGAAGAACTTATTCACGACTCCAGCCATAGTGCTACCAGCCTGTGAAATAAAACAGAATACATGAAGTATTTCTTGATAAAATCATTTATGGAAGGCCAGGAAAAAGAATTCAATTAAACATGGGGAAAAAGGAAGTTCATAAAATACTTTTGCTTCGATTGGAACAAAAATATCATTGCAGGCTGAAATCTCATCCATAAGATACATATTTTTTCCTATTTTGACTTCTTTGAAGTTTCTTTGTTTGCCACAGCTGATTAAAAAAGTTTCTTCCTTTATCTTGGATCTTAGATCAGAAGTTTAGGTTCCAATATGTGAATTTCAGCTTAAGAATCCAAAACTAAACCTAGATAATAAATGCAGAGATAATGCAAAAAGATAACAAAGCTTGAATTTTTATGATAAATTAGAGTTCAGTTGATAACCCAATTCACAAGTATGTTTCATTGGCAATCTTGCGTAAATGTATGGACTTCATCTCAAGAACAGAAAATCAAAAACCCAGATAATAAATACAGATATAATGCAAAAAAGAAAACAAAGATTGAATTTTTATGGTAAAAATTAGAGTTCAGTTGATAATCCAATTCACAAGTATGTTTCATTGGCAATCTTTGCTTAAATGTATGAACATCTCAAGAACAAAAAATTCAAAAAACCCAGATAATAATTACAGAGATAATGCAAAAAGATAACAAAGATTGAACTTTTATGGTAAAAAAGAGTTCAGTTGATAACCCACGTCACATGTATATTTCATTGGCAATCTTGCTTCACTGTATGAATTTCATCTCGAGAACAAAAAACTCAAAAACCCATATAAATAAATGCAGATATAATGTAAAAAGATACAAAAGATTGAATTTTTATGACAAAATTACAGGTCAGTTGATAACCCTATAGGCAATTATGTGATTTGGCACTAGAGGGAAGAGAGAGAAAGTGAAAAAGACACACACACAAAAAAAAAGAAAAAAAAAAGGTGGGGGCGGGGGGACATACAAGTTGAATCATGAGCTATGGTAAGAGTTACAGCAGCATAGCAAATCGTTTGATCTGAGGAGAAGTGTCAGCTAAAAATCTGAAAGAATCGCCTATTATTTTTACTCTGTTTTTTTTAAGAGGGAGGAGCTTTTTGCTATGTTTTTTTTAAAGAGGGAGGAGCTTTTTGCTATGTGGGATTTTAAGATGTGGCTTTGGGGTTGCACTATGACCTTTGGTCTTGTCCTCCACGGCGTAAAAATTGCACGGGGCGCTATGACCTTTGGGAGGAGGAAGAAGAAGAAGAAGAAGAAGAAGAAGAGGAAGAGGAAGAGGAAGAGGAAGAGGAAGAGGAAGAGGAAGAGTATAAAACTTGTAAATAAGTTGTAGATTAGTTCGTTTGAACCCAACACTTTTGACCCAGTGCATAATTTATGTGTAAAAGTTCACTTAAATTGCAAAAAAAAAAATAGGTGAACCTTAATTTTAAAAATATACAGGATTCAATGTTAAGAACATTAAAGGTTAAACACAAATCCGGCTCTGCCTCTGCCCCCAAATTCTCCCTTAAAAAAAGGAAAAAAGCCTCCATTACGTGTAATGCAAAATAGATTTGCTCAATATGGTTTTTATACTGAGAATCACTGGTATGATCTCTTCTCTATTTGAAGGAGAAACTTTACAATCTTTATAATCAAACAGTTTCGTTGCTTTGGCCAGAAAAAAAAGATAGAAATTAGTTTACATGTGTTGAATAGCTTTTTTGTTTTTTTTGGAAGGACAATTCACGTTAAGCTAACATATTGGTAGTTGTAAGATACAAGTGCACCTACAATTTCAAATTTATCTTTGAATTAATGGGTTTTCTCATATATATTGCTTCAACAGCAAACTGGTTTTCTTACTACTCAAGGGTTTAAGTATTGTGCAACATAAGTGTAAAATTTAACAATCAGAAGTCACGTACAAGGTAATAATAGCTTAATTTTTATATTAATCGATGATTGATAATTTGGTAAAATTTACTATCACTTTGATAATTTGGTAAAACTTTGATAACAATCGTATTTATGATTAGTTAGAGTACCGATATTCTTTCACTTTATAATACTCAAAAAGTTCATCGGCACACTTTACACCTTTCCCCCCTCTAAAATTTCCCTATATAACCAACTGCCTCCGAAGGGAGACTTCAATTCATTTAACACCAACAAAACCAAAAAGAGTTAGACAAAAAGATAATGGAAGATCCGGAGAGAAAGGGAAGAGAGGAGAAAAAAAGGAAAATGGTGTAACTATATCCCTTGATTGAAGGCACAAATAATGGATTTGGGAGCCTTTTAAGATGGATTGTATATATTTTGTAAACAAAACTTGTTTATGCCGGGTAATTAGCTAAACATGAACATTAAGGGTAATAAAGTTTCAAATAGTGTATAGGAATGAAAAAATCCCTTTTTTTAATAGTTGTTGGGCCTTTATTATCGAAAGTATTTGGCCCAAATCATATTCTCAGTCTTGCAACGGTCCATAAGACAAATTACGGAATGAATTTATCAGCAAAAAAGCACTATTGCACAAATTAAACTAACCAACTTATACCAAATTTCCATTAACATAGCTAAAATGATGTATTAGAGATGAAGTCCACATAAAGGGAAATATTAAGGCAGACTAGCACACTCATCAGGGAAACATAACTTCATTATGCTTCAAGATCCACGACACAAGACTACTAATCATATACTCTCTCCGGTCCATAATAAGTGATTTTTTGAAATTTTTTTGTGGTACAAAATAAGTGATTTTTTCAAATTTCAAGAATGAATTAATTATTTTTTCCTACATTGCCCTTGGAGTAAATAGTGTTGTAATATGTGTTAGAAGTGTTTATGTAGAGAGATAGTAAATGTTAATATGGTCAATTTCATTGCTAATTAATGTTAAAAGGTGAATTTCTTAATATGTGTGAAAACAACCAAAAAATCACTTATTTTGGACCAGAGGGAGTATTAGCCAAAGTAAAGGTGAGAAATGAACCTTCTTTAGAGCCAAAATCCCCTCAAATGCCAAAAATCAAAATCGTGCGACAACCTCAACCGGAAACGACGACCGGAGCTTTCGGAAGACGCCCTCGACCTCAACTCTCGATGCTGTTTTGTGTGGAAAAAAAGGGGAGCTGTTTTGAAGTGTTTTCGCTGGGGTTTTGCAGGTGGCAAAAGGCTGGTTTTAGGCCTGTTTTGCAACTGTTTTTCAGCCGGGTTTGGATCGTTTTTTGCGGGCTGTTTCGCGTCGTTTTTGGGGTCGCTTCGGGCTGTTTCGCAGCTAGCTTTGCTGCGTTTTCGTGACTGGCTTCATGGGGTTTTTTTTTGCTGGTGGTTTTGGGGTTGTTTTAAGGTGGAAGAGAGCTGGTCGGAGAGGGTAAAACTCCAGCAAAACGCCGGCGAGGCCGTGAGCTAGCAGGAAATGATTTACATGGCTTTAGGACTGGTTTCAGGGATTCAACAGTGGTTCTACTGTGAAGCTAAGCGAGGAAGATGAAGCTTTTGAGTGTTAAAATTGTGAGGAAAAAGAAGAAATCTGTTACTTTCTCTAAGCTGCTCAAAGAAAAGGCTAAATAGATTAAGGCCAAGAAGAACGGAGGTGCCGCCACCCTTTTGCTTAGTTGCTTGGACTCTCGGAAGATGCCGTTGGGTGCGTGTCGGATCCTCCAAAAGTAGTGTATATTAGGAGGATCCGACACGGGTGCAACAACATTTTTGGAGAGTCCGAGCAACTTAGCTTCTAGGTTTCTTTTTCGTTTTTCTCTCTCTTCAGACTCTATTTTTGCTCTCCAGATCTGTTTCCTCCCTATGGCTATAAACTAGTTGTTCACAATATAGCCACTTTAAACTAACAGCCAAATCTAAGCTTATGTTCTTCCATCCTATTTCTCTTGATTCTCATTGATGCTGACCATTTAATGAGTATTCTTCTCAATGCCAGAAAACACCCAATTAGTCGAATAAGGTTACTCACACTTGATAAAGTCCAGATTCAATCAACAATCACATAGAGCTGCTCAAAATCTCATGAAATCCAGATTCAATCAACAGTCAGCTTTCAATTGAGTTTATTAACATTATACTCATTGTTTGAAATTAAATCTAACAAATAGATTCAGATAATAGCAACAGATAAACATTCCATAACAAAACAGATCTGAGAACAATTTCATGAAGAACATACCTAGCTGCCAAATAAAGCTGGAATCAGCAGGTTGGAAGCTTAACAAGCAATATCCAGCAGAGAAACAGTAGAATTCTAAGTTCAGGAACAAATTTGGAAAAACAAAAACCAGAACATGGAAAAAAACAGCAACAGCTTCGAATAATTTCCCCCTTTTTTAAATTTCCTTTTCGATTTCAATTGAGAGTTTTTTCACTTTAAATTCTGTTTTTCTCAGATGCTTCAGCGTGTTTTTGAATTCCTAACTGGTGGAGGAATGGCTGTGAGGTGAGAATTTTCAGAGATGGTGAGAATTTTGGATCGGGTCACGGACAGGCTGAGTAAAAATAGCACGGGCAAACATTTTTCGGGTCATTGAAATAGTGGGCATTTGCCAAGTCATTAAAAAGTAGCTACTATTTTACTGTACTAGAGACCGGTAAAGCATAATATACTGTAGTTCGGTACATATGTGTATAAACTTCCAGCATATTATGCTGAAACTCCAACACGCGAAAAGTTTCAGCATAATATACTGGAGATTCGAGCACATATGTATGAACTTTCAGCATATTATGTTGGACCAATATACTTTGTTGGACCAATATATTTGCTGGAGTATTTTTCGGATTTTGAACAGTATTTTTGTTCATATTTATCTTTACATGAAAAGTGGCTAAAATTCGATTACTTTTGAAACTATGGCTATTTTTGAATGATCACTTGTAAATCTGTCTATTTTTTAATTTCTCCCGGCTTTGGTGAAACTGGACTGCCGGATTTTGGGCCCAATTTGCTCTGACAATTAAAAGAAGAATTTATGCAGAATACAACGTATTTATAACTTATTTAAATAAGTTACAACACCTTTTAAAAAATTACGTACATACTCTCTCCGTTCACTTTTACTTGACACATTTTGACTTTTCACGCTCCTTAAGAAATAATAAATGAAATGCATAATTTACCATGATACCCGTACTAATTGATGCATATTTTATTGGATTTGAAAAAAAGATTTGAAATGAGTAATAAATACTTTGGGTATAACCGGAAACAAAAAATTGTCTTCTCTTGATATGCGTAAAATGACAAGTAACAACAACAACGATCCAGTAAAATCCCACCAGTGGGGTCTAGGGAGGGTAAAGTGTACGCAGACCTTACCCCTACCCCGGAGGGGGTAGAGAGACTGTTTCCGGGAGACCCTCAGCTCATAAACACTAGATCTGTAACAAAAAAAATCCGAAAAATAATATCAGCAACGCGAGAGACAACAAATAAATGGAAAAAACAGAAACACAAATATTATGCAAAAGTGTGAAACATAACATAAATCGCTAGCAAGGCTAGACAAAACACTATCATACTCGCCGGAACAAAGAGAGAAACAGGGACAAAGAGGAAAACCACTCGACTACCACTTAACCTATAACCCTAATACTCGACATCCACACCTTCCTATCAAGAGCCATGTCCTCGGAAATCTGGAGTCGCGTCATGTCATGTCTGATCACCTCACCCCAATACTTCTTAGGCCGCCCTCTACTTCTTCTCGTACCTGCCAAAGCCAATCTCTCACACCTCCTAACCGGGGTATCTAGGCTTCTCCTTTGCACATGCCCGAACCATCTAAGTCGCACTTCCCGCATCTTGTCGTCCACCGGAGCCATGCCCACCTTCTCCTGAATATCTTCACTCCTAATCTTATCCAGCCTAGTGTGCCCACACATCCATCTCAACATCCTCATTTCTGCTACTTTCATCTTCTGGATATGTGAATTCTTGACTGGACAACACTCAACCCCATACGACATGGCCGGTCTAACCACCGCTCTATAGTACTTACCTTTGAGTTTCGGTGGCACATTCTTGTCACACAGGACTCCAGACGCTAACCTCCATTTCATTCGTCCCACCCCAATACGGTGTGTAACATCCCCGTCGATCTCTCCGTCTCCCTGGATAATTGACCCTAAGTACTTAAAACTTTCTCTCTTGAGGATGACCTGTGAGTCAAGCCTGACTTCCACGTCCGATTCCCCCGTCACATCGCTGAACTTACATTCCGCATATTCCGTCTTTATCCTACTCAACTTAAAACCTTTAGAAATTTATTTTTAGTATACCTGCCAAGTAAAGTGAATGGAGGGAGTACAATTTTTTAAAGTCTATGACTTTTCATATCTCTTATATATCTTTATCTAGATTTTCTCGCCTAAAAATTATCCTAATATATCACTCTTGAGATTCTCTCTCACCTAAAATATGTCTTTTCAATTTTCAAATTTTACAAGATTTCTATTTTCTCTCTTTATATGAACCCCTATACACCATCCAAACATAGCCAAGGCTCCCCTCCACCCTCCGGCCCCACCCTCAAGTTTGCTTCTTCATCAACGAAAATCATGTTTGCTTACCCTTAGTCATTTAATAATTTATTATTATATATTATATGATGTGCTATTGTATATTTTAATTATATATATATATATATATATATATATATATTATGTAATGTATTATTATATATTTTAATTATATGATATATATACCTTTGTAGGCATATAAATATTATTAAAATTAAATCCATAAAATAATTTGGATTATATTTTAAATTCAAGATATATTGGTCCAAATAAATACTATGGGCTAATATAATTGAACTAATTATATAAGTCTAATATATATGAATTTTAAATAAATAAGTCTTAATTCATTAGGCTGACCCATTTAATTGGGCTAAAGTGATGAGCCCACTTCGTTAAGCCCAAGATGCCATCTTCCTAGAGGCCTAGTTTGGTGCCACGTGTCAAATGACGTGGCACGCCTAGTCAAACGGAAGAGCCAATGGGATCATGCCATGTGTCAAAATGACAAGGCATGCCAAGTCACATTAAAAGGCTAATGAAATCGTGCCACGTGTGCAAGTGACATGTTCTGGCCAATCAAATGCGGCCATGTCACACTTCAATTTGATTGGTCGGAAAGAGTTTGTTCTTATCACAACTCCTCCCTTCCACAACTATAAATATGGGTCTTCATAACCCAGAAAAGGGACCAGAAGTTATAACAAGAAGCAAGAGAGAGCCCGTGGATCAAACGCTGCAAATTTCTCTACAAGTTTCAAGCTTCAAGAAATCAAGTTCAAGTTCAAGAACGAAGAACAAGTCAAGATTCAAGGAGTACGAGTTCAAATCAAAGTTAGTGCTAGTTGAATTCAAGATCGTCGTTCGTGGAAACAAATATAGATTCAAGATCAAGCTTCAAGGCCTTTGAATTTATTTATTATTGGAAAGAAGAATCGGAGGATTCATAGAGATTGTACACTCAATTATTCGAAATCAAATACTACGATTGTTGCGATATTTTACGATCCTGATTTTTTTTCTCGACACAATTTATTGTCTACAAATTCTGGCACACCCAGTGGGACAATATCTACCTCTCATCTCAACTTTTCATTCACCAAAGTTCAATAACATCGAAATGGCTTCAAAGAAAATCAACTCTAGTTCAACTTCCACTAAGGCTGCTAATTCCAGGTTCTATGCTGATGTGGAAAACATACTTGAAGTTACCTTTGGAAGCTTTGGACCAATTACGAGGAGCAAAGAAATCTCGTTAGGACAACAAGCACCCCAAGTGCCATCCACATCTATCCCTGTTTTGGAATCTTCATTCTCAAAAGGAGCAAGATCTTCCACGAACGCACCCAGAGGAGGAAGCGATGTTGCTGAAAAGATCAAGAAAACTCTTGATCTACTTGACCTCTCCGGATCCAAGCACTCTGTTGTGAAGGAATATGATGATGCTTCAAGTGATGGATCATCCCCACTTACGCCACATAGCATGAGCCAATCAAGGATTAATTTGTGTGACAATCCATGCAACTCTCCATCGTCCACCACAATCATGCAAGCCATGGTGAAAAACACTTCAGCTGTGGAGGAGCAGTTGGCAAACTTGACGGAAGCAATCACTGGCTTGACCAAATGCATGCAAAATCAAGATGCTAGAATTGACAAGCTAACAGACAGGGTGGGAATCTTGATGGAAGAGTAATCCACCCATGCACCCGGCAAACTCCCAGAAGTTCAAGAGATTGATGCTCCCCCATGACAAGTTGCATCCGCTAAGGAAATTCCAGTCTCTTTGGAAGGGATGATTCCAATCAATTAACTAAAGGATTTTATTGAATGGACTATAAAAAACAAATATGAAGTTGCTTGCAAGTCTTCCTTTACCTACGCAAAATCGTACACTTCAAGGATCGATATGTTGAAGATGCCTGATACCTATCAACCTCCAAAATTTCAACAGTTTGATGGCAAAGGCAATACAAAGCAACATGTGGCGCACTTCGTTGAGACATGCAACAATGCTGGGACTTATGGAGATTACCTCGTCAAACATTTTGTACGCTCATTAAAAGGAAATGCTTTTGATTGGTACACGGACCTCGAGGCTGGATCTGTTGATAGCTGGGATCAACTAGAGCAAGAATTTATCAATCGCTTTTATAGAACGAGACGTACTGTGAGTATGATAGAACTCACAAGTACTCGTCAACGGAAGAGTGGACCAGTTATCTAATTTATCAATCGTTGGAGGAATGCAAGCCTCAACTGTAAAGACATGCTTAGTGAAGCTTCTGACATAGAGATGTGCATCCAAGGCATGCATTGGGTATTGCGCTACATCTTTCAAGGTATCAAGCCTAGCACATTTGAAGAACTCGCAACTCGTGCCCATGACACGAAATTGAGCATGACCTCCGCTGGAAATGAAAGGTTTCCCATCTATGAACCTGGCAAAGGGAACGACAAGTAAGAAGTCAGAAAATGGAGCAAGTTTATACCAAGATCTGAAAACAAAGAAGCTATGAATGTCAACACATCACCTATGAAGTTCACGATGAAGGTGAGCAAAAAGCAGAGTATGAAATCCACTTCATTTCAAGATAAGCCAAGTGGAAATTTAACTCTAAAAGAAATGCAAGAGAAAGAGTACCCATTTCTGAATTCTGATGTGCCAGCTATTTTTGAAGAACTCCTCGAGTTAAATCTCATCGAGCTTCCGGAGATGAAACGACCAAATGAAGCTGGGAAAGTTGATGACCCAAATTACTGCAAATATCATCGACTTGCGATCCACCCTCTGGAGAAATGCTTTGTATTCAAAGACAAAGTTATGGACTTGGCTCGTGAAAAGAAGATCGTGCTTGAAGATGATAAAGCAAGCGCAAACCAAGTCTCAATCATATTTGGCTCATTCAGTCCACACGAATTATGTAGTTTTAAAGAAAGTAAAGATGAAAAATTACTGGAGAACTACAAAGTTGAAGACGGATAACCTGAGGACGATGAAGGTTGGACGTTGGTGACTCGTCATAGGCGCCACAAAAGTAGCCCACGAAAAGGATTAATGGAACAACCAACGAGGAAAATAATGGTGAAAATACCTAGGAGACAGAGCCCAGTTAAGCATGTAAAGAAAGCAAAAGTGGAGGTGCACCACCCTCAAAAGCCACGACATCCAGTGACCTTGGAGGATTTTTGCCAAGTTGGTTCCGCACGGAGATTCCCATAGGGGTATTGATGTCTCTTGTTGCCATACTGACGAAGGGAAAGAAAGGAGTGATGACCTACTGTCGGCACCATATTTGGAAAAGCTTATCGAGTCCACTCCTCAAGAAGTTAATGCTTTTGAGGAAAAAATCACGTTCACAAATGACGATCTTCTGCTAGGTGACTCTCCTCATAACCGCCCATTGTAACTAGTTGGCTATATGCGTGATGAAATGGTAAATAGAATTTTCGTTGTTGGAGGATCCTCAGTGAACATTTTTCCAATTCGCACTGTGAAAGAACTTGGTATTCCCATGAAAGAACTCCCATAAAGTCGTGTGATGATCCAAGGCTTCAACCAAGGGGGGAAAAGATCCATAGGCGCGATCAGGCCGGGAATCGCCATTGAAGATATGCAATCAAGTGCATGGTTGCATGTGATCGATGCAAAGACTTCATACAACGTCTTACTTGGAAGGCCTTCGATACATGAGAATAAAGTGGTTCTATATACCTACCATAAATGTTTGAAATACTATGAGGGCGAAGTCGAGAAGAAGATAGTTGTTGACGATGAGCCATTCACCGAGGCAGAGTCACACTTCGCCGATGCAAAGTTCTACTTGAAGAACCGCATTGTGAAGGAGCTAAAAGTTGATGATGGCATGAAAAGCATGAATGTGAGCCCATAACCAAGAGATCTGAGGTGACTATTGGTAAAGCCAAAGCCGTTACTGAGGAGGTGCAACCCAACGTGAATAAATCTCATAGAGGGGATATTGCATCTTATGGCAAGAAGTAATTCCTAAGCTCCAATATGTTCCTAAAAGGAATAAAGACGAGGGCGAATCATCTAATCTCTGAACCAACACGCTAAAGGAGTTAACTCTTCCAGTAAAACGAATTGAGGCAGTAAAGTTGTCTTCAAAGCCGCTTGCAGGGTTTGTAGCCCAAAATCATTTGCAGAATGTGGCAGTCCCTACAAAGCGAACAGATGAAGGTTTTGATCTAAATTCTTACAAGCTATTTGCAAAAGCTGGATACAATCCCGATGAGCCGTCAAAGTTAGGGAAGCTCCCATCAGAAGATGCAACGGGGAAACCACGTGAAGGTTTGGGATACAAGCAACCGTCACCAGTGCGCATCTCAATAAGGAGGGCGAGTAGCAATTATATCACTGTAGAAGACAAATCTGCCGCTTCTAACAGACCTTCCGTCTTTGATAGACTTGGAAAATCAACTGTGGGAACTTCCGTATTTGAGAGATTGGGTCCATTAAAGAAGGGGAATAAGTCCCAGAGAAATTATTGAAATACAGGAACACCCGCTTCGCCCAAAATTCAGAAGATCTCTAAAGATTTCCAAAGTTTTGTTCCTTCTAGAATGAGGCGACAAACAAAAGTCATGGTTTCTTGTGATGAAGTACTGAAAGTGAAGCCATACACTGCGGTCTACACTAAAGAACGAGATGACGACGAAGAAAGTGTGGGTTCTTCGTATCATGTCATTGTACAAGGCGAGAACGGTGTTCCATCTTCAATGGAGTACAATGCAGAATTGGAGGATGTTTCACCATGTTATCACATATCCTTTAATGATGGGGACCCTCGAGAAGACGAAGATGCAAAAGATGCTCCGCCGGAACTTGAAGAAGGGGTGAAGGCAACGATTGACGCCTTAAAAGAAGTTAACCTTGGCACTGATGAAGAAGCAAGACCCACCTACCTAAGTGCTTTATTAGAAGTTGATGAAGAAAAAACTTATATTGAGTTACTCAAGGAGTACAGGGATGTCTTTTCTTGGAGATACAAAGACATGCCTGGCTTGGACCCTAAAGTGGCAGTCCATCACCTTGCGATCAAGAATGGCGTTCGTCTTGTTAAACAAGCTCAAAGGCGCTTTAGGCCGGACTTGGTTCCCCTGATTGAAACCGAAGTTAACAAACTCATTGAAGCTAGATTTATTCGGAAAGTTAAATATCCAACATGGGTTTCAAGTATTGTCCCTGTAAGGAAGAAGAATGGCCAGATTCGAGTATGTCTTGACTTCAGGGATCTCAACAATGCGTATCCCAAAGATGAATTTCCGCTTCCTATTCTAGAGATGATGATCGATTCTACTACTAGTTATGAGGCAATGTCTTTCATGGACGGTTTGTCGGGCTATAACCAGATTCGCATGGCACCAAAAGATGAAGAACTTACTGCATTCCGTACCCCAAAGGGTATTTATTGCTACAAGGTAATGCCTTTTGGTTTGAAGAACGCTGGTGCTACTTACCAAAGGGCTATGCAGAATATTTTCGACGATCTTCTCCACAAGAATGTCGAATGTTATGTTGACGACTTGGTGGTAAAATCAAGAGAGAAGGACGACTACTTGAAAGACTTGAGAATGGTATTTAAGTTGCTCCAGAAGTACCAACTTAGGATGAATCCATTGACATGTGCCTTTGGAGTGACTTCTAGAAAGTTCCTTGGTTTCATTGTGGCCGACATCTAGGGATCGAAATTGATCAATACAAAGTGGATGCCATTTTGAAAAAATGCCTGAGCCTCGGGATATTCATGAATTAAAAAGTCTGCAAGGAAAGCTAGCATACCTTAGAATATTCATCTCGAACCTAGCCGGAAGGTGCCAACCATATAGTCACCTCATGAAGAAAGGAGTTCCTTTCAAGTGGGACCAAGCTTGTAGCCTTTGAAAGTATCAAGACCTACTTGATGAGGCCTCTAGTTTTAGCATCTCCTATACCTGGAAAGCCATTGATACTATACATTGCGGCGCAAGAAAGGTCTGTTGGAGCGTTGTTGGCCCAAGAAAATAGTGAGAGGAAAGAAAACTCCCTTTATTATTTGAGCATGATGATGACACCAAACAAGATGAACAATTCGCTAATTGAAAAGTTGTGTTTGGCGCTAGTCTTCTCAATTCAAAAGTTGAAGAACTACTTTCAAGCTCATGTTGTCCGTCTTGTTTCTAAAGCAAATCCCATCAAGTTCGTGATGTCAAAACCTATTCTTAGTGATCGACTGGTGAGATGGTACCTCCAATTTCAAAAATTCGAGATTTTGTACATCCCTCAAAAGGCTATAAAAGGACAAGCATTGACAGACTTCTTGGCAGATCATCTGATACATGATAACTGGGAGCTAACTGACGAACTACCTGATGAGGACGCAATGGTAGTTGAAGTTCAACCTCCATGGAAGATGTACTTTGATGGTTGATTATATGCTATAATTACGTATTTTAGTCGTTTATTACACTCTAGTTAACTGCACTTTAATTGAGTTTGAGCTTTAATCGCTAGTGTTTTGCACTAAATGTGTGTTTTATGCCTTGTAGGAGTGATTCCGAGCTATATAGATGTTATAGAATGAATTTAAGTGACTTGGAGCTTTGAAGTCTGATTAGAAGCTCAAGTAATTAAGTCGGGATCATGTTCGGGGGTCAAATTTGATAGTTGAGAACAAATGAAGACTCGAGGATGCATATTATGCACTGTCTAGTATAATGGACATAACTATTTTCTCCGAACTCCATTTGGGCTACATAATATATGGTTGGAAATCTAACTCAAAGGTATACAACTTTCGTGTTTTACGTTTTCCCAAATTCCAAACGTAACAGGGTCAAAAACGCGATCAAAACTGCGACCGGACCTGACGCGGACTGGGGCAGAATAAAACCCCACTAGCGCGACCTCTAGCGCGAGATTAGCGTGGCCGCGCTAGTGGCGGCCTGGAAACTTGTCATTTTTCGTGTAGTAGAAGGTATAATTATTTGGTCCCGACCCTAATTAGTATATATACATGGGAGAACGTTATTGTTTAGGGATTGGACATATTTTGGACGCAAATTCGACCTAAAGAGGCAAGGAGGGCAATTGGGCATCAATCCATATCTCCTTCTCTTGTGATTTTTATCATTGTTCATGAATTCTTTGGTAGTTTTTATCATTATTATGAGTAGCTAACTTTTCTAATCTAAGGTTTTGGTGGAACCTGTTGGGGGATGACCTTATTGTGATATTAATATAGTTTTGGTTGGTTGTTAATCTCTATTTGTTCAACTATGTTTTTGTTGTAGTTGATTGAAGGGCTCTCAATTATCTGTGTCTATTTATTATGTATCTACTTGAGAGAGAGTGCATATTTAGGTAGTTGTTTGAAAAA